>ML278343.1:0-33397 GCA_005239495.1 Nicotiana undulata
TTCACATAGCAAACAAGTGGGGATTCCTATTCCCTCAAGTCAAAGTTATACCAAACACTTACCACAATTTCGCATGCCACTCACTGTTCGATTACAACCTTTCCTTTAGAATCTTGATCTAACTTGCTCGAATCTAATCATAATTAACTCAATATCATTAATTAAGGCTAAAGGAGCTAACTTTATTGAAAATTATAATTTTTCCTAAGTTTTCTCAAAAAAAGTGAAAACCCGACCCCGGGCTCGCTTGGTCTAAACTCGGGGTTCGGAACCAAATTACGTTTACCCATTCACCCACGAACCCAAATATACAAATAGTTTCGAAATCCAAACTCAATTCGAGGTAATGATTTGATTTTTACAAAATTCCCTAATTCTATCCAACCCCTCAATTTTTATCATGAAAATTCTTGGTTTTTGATTTAAAAGTGATGAAAAACAATGAGTAATTGAAAGAGTAAAGTTTAGAATTGATTAGCTATGACTTGGAGATGATATTTGGTGAAGAAATTCGTTCCTAGGGCTTGTGGGGTTCGAAAATTTGAAGAAGAAGAAGTCTGACCGTTGTATATATATATATATATATATATATATATATTTCTGCCAGCTATTATGTCTCGTTTATCGTGTCAAACGATCCTAAAACTCGATTTCCTTGTGCAATTCTAATCAAGTTAGGCTTTTGAATCACTCAATTTGACCTTATAATGAAGGAGATATGTTGGTTTTAATATTTGTAAATAGTGCAGATTTTTATACGCTGTCAGTGGCAATTTTGTAATTAACCTGAATATTCTGGCAATCTTAGTAAAATGCCCATAAAATCCTCATGCGATATCCAAATTCGATGATTCTTTTTGTTACGAGTCCGTAATTACGATACGGATCTAATACTTCATTAAAAACAGAAATCGGAGCTCATTTGTTCAATATGATATCATTTATGCTTGAAGAAANGCATGCACGCAAGTCTAAAAGTATCATACAAACTTTCTCGTGCTATCAAATCATGAATATAACATGTAAAACTATGAATTAAACCTCAAAACTCATTATTTTTCTCAAGAACACTTAAAGTTTACTATTTATCAACCGTACATCCGAATCACGTCAAAAAAATTCCGATTCTCGCCAAAGTTCGCAGACAAGGCTTAAATATCATAACAAACCTGTATCGAGCTCCGGAACTAAAATACGGGCCTGATACCAACGATTTCAAACATTAATTTATTTCTTTATTTCATTAATAATTCAACAAAATAATTTCTTTCAAAAAATAATTTCTAAGGCCTGGGACCTCGGAATTCAATTCCGGGCATACGCCCAAGTCCCATATTTTACTGCGGACCTCCCGGGATTTTCGTAACACATATCCTAGTCTGTTTACTCAAAATGTTGACTCAAGTCAACTAAAACCAAATTTTTAATTCTAAAATTATTATTTCTTATATTTTCACATAAAAGCTTTCTGGTTTCACGCCCGGAATGCGCACGTAAATTGAGGTATTTAAAATTAACCTTTTTAGAGATATTAAGCCTAGAACAAAGTCTAACTTCATAAAATGACCCCTTGGGTCTTCACAAAGTCTCAAAAGAAACGTTTTGAGTTTCAAATGTATTAGCCAAAGTGGTTGACATATTGAGACTATAAATGAAAGGAAGATTGAATATCTTCATATTACTATAATCACACCGGGTAAATATAAAAGGTTAGCCAATTTTTTTTCTATTTGTACTAGACAAGTATAAGCATGATGATAGAATCACATGTCACAAACAAACTAGAGGTTTGCTGAAATAAATATTAATTGACATGACCGGTTGGCCTTCCCGGTTCAATTATGATGCGAAAATTAATTGAGAATTCACATTGGCATATATTGAAGAAATAGAAGGTTGTTCAAGAATTCTCTTGTGTTGTTTATTCTCATGATATACCAGTTAAGGTTGAGATTGAATCCCTTAAAATCTGAAACGAGTAAAAGGTGATATATATATTTATGGGCCCAATCACTAGCCATGTGGACCATTTACTATTATATGATTTTAAAATATGCATCTATTGTATGGTCACATGTGCGTTTGTTGTCAACTTGCAATGTGAATTTTGCAAGGTTGATGCTCAAATTATTAGAACACAGTTCCAGAATATAAACTATGATAATTTATCTTGATAATGCTGGTTTAAATCCAACTTGGTTTAGCAGAAATTGTATGCCTCCAATTATAGCTAAACCGTCGGTTATGAGATGTATTATTTAACATACAACAGCACTTGTACGCATCTAGCCAAGTTATGATAAATTCTCCCTATCACAATTGGTTCAGTTTCAGGAACAAAATAATTTCCATCTAGAAATATGGATGTTCTATATGATTTAATTGTTCCACCACAATGCACAATGATGGGTCTCCAAAGAAAGTTGGGGATATGTGTTTGTGATCCCAGCATTAGGGGGAGAAAATTGGCAGTTGAAAAAGTAATCATGGAATGAATTATTATGAGTGTACCTAGGTTCTCATACAAGAAAATGTGAACTAGAAGTTCAAGTGATAATTCATTTGTAAAATATTGTCAGGCGTATTTGCCGACCCAAAGATAAATCTTATATTTCAGCAGCTAATTCTCCAAATAGAATAAATTTCATGATGGACATAGTCTATGGAACGCATGAAGCGTAATATACTAATCGGTTCCAAAGATAAAACTCCTTGAAGAAGGAGAGGAGCAAATGATAAGATGATCATACTAAGGAGGCAAGTGCTCTGTAAGAGCACCATGACATAACACTTTATAAGACCTCATGGAAGAGGCTCAGGTACATGAAAATAATGAGATCTCGATAAGTTATATATTTATTGTGTGACGATGGAATCGATATAAAATGATCATCGATGATATTGTTTATATAATGTAGCACTCAATATTTTTAATATTGACAAGGATCTTGAGTTCAAATCTGTCATGGAATTTGGACAGATAAATGATTGGTCAATGAAAAATACGCAATCAAGATTGACTTCACTTGAAAAATGTGAAGTTTTGGACTGATAGTCCGAACACCTGAAAGTATAAAGCAGTGGGGTGACACAAGATTTTACGTAAATGTTATGCCATTGATTATATGGAAATATGTTCCCTTGTGGTGGATATAGTTGCTTTCAGATTTTAATATTGCAATACCTGGTAATTTGATATGCGTATATAAAAATCATTGAAGGATTTAAATTGTTCTGAAGCATATTAAGGTTCCCAAGAAATTTATTAAATAAAGTTTCAACAATCTTTATGTGGATTGGAGCAATAATAGCATACATGATTCATTTTTGTGTATATTGCAATTGGTGCACTATATATCTCGCTAGAACCATGAGTATAACAATATGCTAGCGAGATATAGTTTTATTCCTATATGAAGATATTGGAATACTATTAGTACTATATTGCAAAAAAGGAATCATTGATATAGATTTGTTTATTCTAACAAATATTATCAAGGTTTTGTTGTTTATGCAAATGCAGGCATTTTCTGAAATCGTTCTTCAAACAATCTATTTGTATGTGAGGAACTAACATATTATCATTTCACAAGGTTGTCAATTGTTGATACTTATCCAAGTCATGTTAATATACTAGCAACTGAGAAGCAAGTGACTCAACACACTACAGATGTGTGGCTTTTCTTTGATGAGAAGATTCCAATAATAGTGTGCTGATGTTTGCTTATCTCAATTGAAAGAAGGATATATTTAAGGAGACTCAATAAATCATATATTTCATCAAAGTTCTTTGTTAGACACAATCATCAATAGAATGATGAAATAGATGTTCAACAAATTTTTTCAAGTGATAATTAAGCGAAATAATTTGCTAAGGCAATGACTATCTCAACATTAAAGAAGTTGTTATACAAGCTTGGAATTAGTCTTCTACGGAAAATAAAGTGATGTTTTCATCAGGGGAGACAAATACGCATTGTACTCTTTTTACCTTGGCTAAGGGTTTATCCCACTGGGGTTTCCTTGCAAGGTTTTTAATGAGGCAGCAATGTCACAACCCGATTTACCCTCCGGATGGTATCGTGACGGCACCTAGTCTCTACGACTAGGTAAGCCTAAATCTTGCAGAACAATATAGATAACAAAAATAAATACAGAAAGAAAAACATAAGTAGACATAACATAGCCGCTCGACATGTACAAATATAATTTCCCAAAATCCGGAATGTCACATCTAGTGACAAGCTCTGTACTAAAATAGATCTTATACAACGAAGAAACAAAAATACATAAGAGGTCTCTGTCTAAAACTAGAATAGCAGGTGACTCGTAGGATTCTGCGGACGCGGCAGAATTACCTTGCGGTCTCCTCTAGGCAGCTACATGACCCCTAGCCACAGAACTGCGTACTAGTATCTGGATCTGCACATGAAAAACATGTGCAGGAAAGGACATGAGTACACCACAATTGGTACCTAGTAAGTGCCAAGCCTAACCCCAGTCAAGTAGTGACGAGGTCAGGTTAAGGCTCTACTGGATTTTTTAAGTAAAACAGTTTAAAATAGTACAGAAGGATATAAATTCTAAGGCAGACAGTAAAAATGAATAATCCAAAAATAAAACAGCAACAGAGAGCCCTTGGCTCAGCACAAAGTATCACACGGTGGAATCTCCCGGGATACTTCCCATGGTTCCAAATGTAAAGATGCAGTATAGGGGAGAAAGCTCCCGGAATACGTCCGTAGTCCCAATTTAAATATACAGTACAGGGAGAAAGCTCCCGGAATACGTCCGTAGTCCCAATTTTAAATATGCAGTACAAGGGAAAAGCTTCTGGAATACGTCCGTAGTCCCAATTTAGATATGCAATGCGAATGAATGTCGGATACGGTGTATTTAAATAGCTCAGGAAAAGAGTCGCAGACAAGAACAAGAAAAAGACTAACTAACATGGTACACATTGTATCCAATAGGGAATTTAGATAAAACAGGTAGGCATGCTTCTTCCTAATCTAAACTACACAAGTAGCACATTAAACAGTGAAATGGGAGTAAAATGATTTATGGCATGGATAGAAAAAGTGGAATTAAGCAACAATGGCCCGTGTACGTACTCGTCACCTCACGTACACGGCTCCCATACAATAAATAGTATCAAAAAAACTAAGGGGAAGTCCCCAACACAGAGTTAGGCAAGCCACTTACCTCGACTGCCCTACTCAACTCAAAACCACGCTCTTGCCACGAGTACCCGACTTCGAATGGCCCAAATCTATTCAATTCAATTGCATAATGTAAATATCACTTTAAGGAATCAATATAGCTAATAAGTTCGAAGCTAATACGCGAAATCAGAAAAATTGCCCAAACTTTTCCCCGGGCCCACGTCTCGGAAACGAGTGAAAGTTACAAATTTAGAACACCTATTCACTCACGAACTCACTCGAACAAGAATCATCAAAATCCGACATCAAAATCTCCTAAAATCCTCAAATTTCTACATGGGGAACTTCCTCCCATTTTCATGATTTTTCACCCAATTTCATTGGTTAGATTGAAGAAATTGATATGGGTTAATGATATACAAGTGAATTAAGGTTAGAAATCGTTACCTATGAATCTTCTCCTCAAAACCCACTAAAAATCGCCAAATCCCGAGCTCCAAATCATTTTAGAAAATATGAATTTCAAACCCTCGGATTTTTTATAAACAACCCAGGAATTCCGCACCTACGACTCTTGGACCGCATCTATGGAAAATGCATCGCAGGTGCGAAAACTCACAATAAGGGCTGGGGCTGCACCTGCGGTCACTGGGCCGCATCTGCGGCTCCGCACCTGCGGAACCCCGTCCACACCTGCGAGCCTGGCTGCCCCTGACCAAAACCGCACCTGCGAAGACCATATCCGCACATGCGTGTCCGCACCTGCGGCTCCCCTTCCGCAGGTGCGAGATACCAGAACCAGCAATGCTTCAGCTGGTTTTCTTAGTCCAAAATCATCCCGTTGAGCATCCGAAACATCCCCGAGGCCCCCAGAACCTCAACCAAACTTACCAACCAGTCCTAATACCTTATCCAAACTTAGTCGATCCTTCAAACCACATCACATAATATCAAAATCACCAATTATACGTGGATTCAAGCCTAAGAATTATGAAATTTCCAAAATCTACAATCGATGCCGAAACACGTCAAAACTAATCCGAAAGACCTCAAATTTTACACACAAGTCATAAATGACACTACGAGCCTACAACCACTCTCATAATTCCATTATGAGCCCGACATCAAAATTTCACCTATCGGCCGAAAAAGCCGAAATTCTAACTTTCGCCAATTCAAGCCTAAATCTACTACATACCTCAAAAGCACATTCCGGACACGCTCCTAACGCTGAAATCACCCAACGGAGCTAACGGAGTCGACAGAATTCCATTCCGGATCCGTCTTCACACAGTCCCAACTACGGTCCGATTTCTAAAGCTTAAACTCACATATGGGGACTATGTGTCCAAAAACTCTCGAAATTCACAACTAATCATTCCGACAAGTCCCATAAGCAGATACGAACGTGAGGAAAGCAGACATTAGGGGATCGGGGCGCTAACTCTCAAAATGACTGACCGGGTCGTTACAAGCAAGTAATGTGTATTACAAGATATGTGTACTCTTTTTCCTTCACTAAGATTTTTCCCTACAAGGTTTTTTCTTAGTAAGGTTTTAACGAGGTACATCATCTATAGACATCCAAGGGGGAGAATTATGAAATATTATAATTATATCAGTGGATGTCCATAACTCCTAAAGAAGTTACTCCCACTACTCTTCTCCATTAACCTCCCACTATTCTTCACCATTAAGGTTGTAACTCCCACAACTCCATAACCTCCTCCATAATCTTCCCCCATGATCTCAATTGTTAATATCATGTTTAGGACATCCTTTTGTATTACCTTAATGTCATCTTATAAATAGAGGATCTGGGCATCACATTGTATACACTTGAATACATGGAAGAAATAAGATAGTTCTCTCTTCCTCTCCACATTTCTTGTTTTATAATATTGTTTTGAGCTTAGTTTCTTATCAGATCCCAAATTTCGATCTATGTGTATACCCTTCAAATTGGTTTCTACCTTAATTCGAATAAATAAGTCCCATAATTGGATATATTCATATCCAAATTATTGATTGGATATCCAAGATTGATCATTGTCCTTACGATTAGAATTAGATAAACTCAAGTTGTACAAGAGATCCCTCATCAGTCATCATCCACGAATTATGAATTTGGATTTTAGTTTCAACATAGTCATGTTTATTCGGTTTTGAAAGATGTTTATATCTAACACTTGTCCCCTTCATAAATCATGATCTAAACAAATGAAAAGTACCCAAGTTTGATTAGACTAGTAAATTTCGGATACCATATATTTAAACTAAAAAGAATTGGTTCGCTAATTGCCTATAGTTTGCATTTGAAAAAAGAAACTCATTTGGAAATAGCTTTAAAATTAACCTATATTTATATTCGAAATTTTATGTGTACGAAAGATATATTTAAAATTCTGCGATATGTAAGAAAATATATATGCAGCTATTAAATCAGACGAAACGAGATTTTCGACTATGTTAGAAATATGATACTGCAGTAATCAGTATCTCATTTGAATCACATTTGATCAATTGAGTTTTAAAAATATCGCTTGTTAAACAAATGAATCGACCAAGCTCGAGTACAGCTGCTGTTGTTTAGGCCTTATTTTTCAATAATAGCCATTATTTTGGAGTGTCAAATTATATAAGTGAAATTTCATGTAGAATTTGAGACTCAACAACAACAACAATAACAATAACAAATCCAGTATAATTTATATGTGGAATCTGGGAGAGATAGTGTGTACGCAAATTTTATGCCTACTTTATAGATGTAAAGAGGTTGTTTTCGATAGACCTTGACTCAAACTCCAGAACATAACAACTTTTCGATTACTGGAATTCAGAAATGGCTATTTATGAACTTTTTCCCAAAAATGGCCCTTTATCCAATTTATTTTTCCAACTACCCAATTTGATTCAACGAATATTCCGATGAAGAATTAACTTAAATATCTGTTTGCTCAATTACTTTGCTCGCGAATCGAACATGCGACGCGGTTGATAATATAGGCTACACCGCTCGTGAATCATACATGCGACGCGGGTACCCGTATACATACACATAATTAACAGAAAATCAAGAATTTAGTAGAGAATATACTTACAGAAAATGATTCAATAATATAAATTTCGGAATGCAACCTCCTAGATGTTCACTTAATAATTCAAGGATATTAGGCAACCTAAATTACATTTAAGATTATAGATACGGCACATAAAGCAAGCTTGTGAATTCTAAAACTACCCGACATAACATAATAGTAGCTACACACGGACTCTCGTCACTTCGTGCATGCGTAGCCCCGCAAATAAGGACTTGCAATTATTTATATTCACCTACGGGGACAATTCCCTCTTGCAAGGTTAGAAAGGAGACTCACCTCGCATCAAGTCTACTTCTCGGGTCAAGAACGCGCCCGAAACTCCCAATTCGTCTCCCAAGGACTCGAAACTAATCAAATGTTGCATAAATAAATCAATCTATACTCAAAAGTATGAAATTCTTCTATTTAAATGATCATTTCAACCTAAATTGAAAAATTCGAAAATACACCCTTGGGCCCACATGCTCGGATTCCGGAAATTTTCGAAGGAACGCCCATAGCCTAAGGATCAACATTATATATTTTTTATATGATTTCATAACTAATTCTTTGGTAATTTGCTCATTTTCATAAAAACCTAGGTTTTACTCTAACCCATGATTTCTACTAATTAATGTGTTAATCTACCTAAGAATTCAAGTATTAAACTAAATTTAGGGTAGGAATCACTTACCTTACAGCAACTAGGTCGATTATCTCTTTTGCATGCTCCAAAATCGCACAAGGAAGAAGAGAAGTGTTCAAAAATAGACTAAGTCCCGTTTTAAAAGTCACTGCCCAGCTGCCCCCTTCATCGCAAACATGACAGGGGCACCGCGTTCGCAAAGGCCAATGGCCCAGGTCCCTGAAGGCCTTCTATGCAAATGCGGAAAGGGGCCCGTGATCGCGAAGGCTAGCCGGGCTAGACCTACGCGAACGCGGTGGACTTCTTGCGGACCCGAAGAACAACTCGCATGGGCTAGTTGCCTACACTTGTGCGAACGCGGGGACCAGTGCGCGAACGTGATGGTCAGAGGCCCAACCCTTCGCGAACGCGAGGTAGGCTTCACGAACGTGAGGTAGGCTTCGCGAACGCGAGGTAGGCTTCACGAACGTGTAGAGCATCCACTACCCTTGCCCAACTCCTTCTTCGCGAACGCAGCCGTATACCCACGAACTCGAAGAAGGAAACCAGACTGGGCAAATTTTTGGTGTTTGGTACTTAGCTCCGAAGGGTCCGAAACTCACCCGAGCCCCCCGGGACCCCGTCCAAAGGCACTGACAAGTCTGTATTAATGATACGAACTCGCTCGAATTCTCGGAACGTGAAAAACAACAACGAAACTAAGAATCCGACCCTAAAACCAAATTGAAGCAAACTGTGAACTTCAAGTTCTAGAATTCGCTTTCAACACGCCGAACCTACCTATACTACTCGGAATGACACCAAATTTTGCGAGCAAGTCATAAATGACATAACGGAACTATTCTCGGTCTCGAAATTCCGTTTGGGCCTCGATAACATAAAACACATTCCAAACCTCAATTTTTGAACTTAAGGAATCATATTTCGCTATTTGGCGCCGAAACGCTCCCGGGTCATCGAAAACCTATTCTGAACATACGCCCAAGTCCAAAATCATCATACGAACCTACCGGAACATTCAAATATCGATTCTGAGGTGTTTTACCCAAAATGTTGACCGAAGTCAAACTTGGCCTTTAAGGCCAACCTTAAGGAACCAAGTGTTCCTATACCACTCCAAACTCCTCCAAATCCCGAACCACCCATCCCCGCAAGTCATAAATCAGTAAAAGAAACTACGGGAAGTCTCATTTAGGGGCACGGGGTCCTAGAACATAAAACGACCGGTCGGGTTGTTACATTCTCCACCTCTTAAACAAACGTTCATCCTCGAAAGGGTTTAGAATCATTCCTAGAGTGCCGAATAAGTGTGGATATCTGCTTCGCATGTCCTCCTTGGACTCCCAAGTCGCCTCCTCGACTGGTTGGCCCGTTCACTGGACCTTTACGGCAGAAGCCCTCTTGGACCTCAATTGGAGATCTTACCTGTCAATAATAGCAACTGGCTCCCCCTCGTAGCTCAACCTCTCATCTAACTGAATGGTGCTGAATTATATCACGTGAGAAAAGTCGGTGTGGTATCTCCGGAGCTTGGACACATGAAAGATCGGATGAACTCCTAATAAACTGGGAGGTAAAGAAAGCTCATAAGCAACCTCTCTAACTCGCCTCAACACCTCGAATGGACCTATAAACCTTGGGCGCAGCTTGCCCTTCTTCCTAAACCTCATAATACCCTTCATCGGCGAGACTTTCAACATGGCCTTATCTCCCTCTATAAATGATACATCACGCGCCTTCTGATCCGTGTAACTCTTCTGTATGGAGTGTGCTATGCGAAGCCTCTGTTGAATCAGCTTCAGTTTCTCCAAAGCATCCTTCACCAGGTCGGTCCATATAACTTAGCCTCGCCAGGCTCAAACCACCCGATAGGAGAACGACATCGCCGACCATACAAGGCCTCAAATGGAGCCATCTCAATGCTGGACTGATAACTATTGTTATAAGCAAACTCGGCCAAAGGCAAGAACTGGTCCCACTGTCCTCCAAAGTCAATCACACATTCCCTGAGCATGTCCTCCAATATCTGAATCGTCCGCTCTGACTTCCCGTCAGTATGAGGGTGAAATGTTGTGCTGAGCTTACCCGGGTGCCCAACTCACTCTCTAAGGCTCTCCAGAAGTGCGAGGTGAACTGAGGACCCCAATCTGATATAATGGACACAGGCACACCGTGCAACCGAACTATCTCCCGCATGTAGATCTGGGCCAACCTCTCAGAAGTATAAATAGTATCTACTGGAATGAAATGTGCCGACTTGGTCAACCTGTCCACAAGGACCCAAACCGCATCAACCTCCCGTAAAGTCCGAGGCAACCCAAATACGAAGTCCATAGTGATGCGCTCCCATTTCCGCTCAGGTATAGGTATCTGCTGAAGTAGGCCTCCTGGCCTCTGGTGCTCATACTTAACCTGCTGGCAATTTAGACATCTAGCCACATACTCCACTATGTCCTTCTTCATCCGCCTCCACCAGAAATGTTGTGTCGAGTCACGATACATCTTCTAGCACCAGGATGAATAGAATACCGTGAAATGTGAGCCTCCTATAGAATCCTCTCCCTCATGCCATCAACATTAGGGACACATAAGCGACCCTGAAGTTTCAGAACACCATCATCGACAATAGAAATCCCCTTGGCACCACCCTGTACCACTATCTCCCGGAGAGCCACCAAGTGCGGATCATCGAACTGCCAAGCCCTGATCTCCCCCAATAATGATGACTGAGCAACCACACGTGCAAGGAATCGGCTGGGCTCTGAAAGGTCCAACCTCACCAAGAGATTAGCCAAGGACTGAATGTCCAAAGCTAGAGGTCTCTCCTCTGCTGCAATGTAAGCCAAACTACCCATACTCTCCGCCTTTCTGCTTAAGGCACCCGCAACAACATTCGCCTTGCCCGGATGATAAAAAATGGTGATGTCATAATCCTTCAACAACTCAAGTCACCTGCGCTGCCTCAAATTAAGATCCCTCTACTTGAACAAGTGCTGCAAGCTGCGGTGGTCTGTATAAACCTCAGAAGGCACCCTATACAAGTAGTGCCTCCAAATCTTAAGAGCATGAACAATCGCCGCCAACTCCAAATCGTGCACAGGGTAATTTTTCTCATGAACCTTCAGCTGACGTGAAGCATATGTAATAACTCGCCCCTCCTGCATCAACACACATCCCAAATCGACGCGTGAAGCGTCGCAATAAATTGTATACATCCCAGAACCGGAAGGCAATACTAGAACTGGTGTTGAGGTCAATGTTGTCTTGAGCTTTTGAAAGCTTGCTTCACACTCGTCGGACCATCAGAACGGGGCATTCTTATGAGTCAATCTAGTCAGAGGAGCTGCAATGGATGAAAATCCCTCCACAAATCGACGATAATAACCCGCTAGACCCAAGAAACTCCTGATCTCTGTAGCTGAAGTAGAGCGTGGCCAACTCAGAATTGCCTCAATCTTCTTAGGATCAACCTTGATACCCTCTCCGGATACCACATGTCCTAAGAACGCCACAAAATCCAACCAAAACTCACACTTGGAGAACCTAGCATACAACTTCTGTTCTCGCAAGGTCTGGAGCACAACTCTCAAATGCTACCCGTGCTCCCCCAGACTACGTGAGTAAATCAGAATGTCATCAATAAAGACAATGACAAAAGAATCAATATAAGGCCTGAACATCATGTTCATCAAGTCCATAAATGTTGTTGAGGCATTAGTCAAGCCAAAGGACATCACCGGGAACTCATAGTGACCATATCTCGTACGGAAGGTAGTCTTTGGAACATCCGAGTCCCAAATCTTCAGCTGATGGTACCCCGATCTCAAGTCAATCTTAGAAAACACCCGAGCACCCTGCAATTGGTCAAAGAAATCATCGATACGCAGCAACGGGTACTTGTTCTTGATGGTGACCTTGTTCAACTGGCGGTAATCAATACACATCCGCATAGTCCCATCCTTCTTCTTCACAATAGCATTGGAGCACCCCAAGGCGATACGCTCAGTCTGATAAACCCCTTAGCCAATAACTCCTAAAGATGTTCTTTCAATTCCTTTAATTCTTTCGGAGCCATATGGTATGGGGGAATAGATATAGGCTTGGTGCCTGGAGCTAAGTCAATGAAAGAATCGATGTCACGATCCGGTGGCATACCTGGAAGGTCTGAAGGGAATACATCAACAAACTCTCGAACTACTGGCACTGAATCAATCGTTGGATACTCGGCAGTGGTGTCCCGCACATAAGCAAGATAAGCCAAACAACCCGTCTCGACCATATGTCGAGCCTTCAGGAAGGAAATAACCCGACTAGCTGCACTAACTGAAGAACCTCTCTACTCCAATCTCGGCAACTCGGGCATGGCTAGAGTAACAGTCTTGGCATGGAAATCTAGAACAGCATGATAAAGAGATATCCCATCCATGCCCAGGATGACCTCAAAATCGACCATGTCAAGCAACAAGAGGTCTGCTCTGGTCTCGAACCCACAGAATGTAACCACACAGGACCGATAAATTCGGTCCACAACCACAGAATCGCCCACAGGAGTGGACACATAAACATGAGTACTCAAGGACTCACGATGAATATCTAGGAAATGAGCAAACAAAGCTGATACATATGAATAAGTGGATCCTGGATCAAACAATACCGATGCATCTCTACCACATACTGAAATAATACATGTGATCACGAAATCTGAGGCTACTACATCTGGTCTGGCCGGAAAAGCATAGAATCTAGAGGGAGAACTGGATAACTGACCTCCACCGGTATGAACATGAGTTGACTGGGCTCCCCCTGTCTGGCCTCCACCTCTGGGATGACTCCTGCCAGCCTGTCCTCCACCTCTGGGTGGTCGGACCACTGGTACTGAACTCATAGGTTGGTAACCCTGATTCACCGCCTTGCCCCGAAGCTTGGGGCAAGTCCTCTTAATATGGCCTTGATCCCCGCACTCATAACAACCTCTTGGAACCATGGCTTGCTGACCTGAAGGACCCTGAATACCTAGAGGGCGATGTGAACCCTCTGGCATAACACTGAAGTAAGGGGCTGGAAGACCCCTGATGACCAGAATACCCGCCGGAGGAACCCTGGATAGCTGGTGGGCAGTAAGAACTCTCTGGAATAACGCTGAAATAAGGCCTCGCTGGAACACCCCAGGGAGGTGGTGGGGGTGCTGAATATGGAGGCCTACTAGGCTGACCCCTACCGAAGTGACCTCTGCCCCTGGTTGGAGAACCTCTGAAATCTCCAGAAAATCTAGCTATCTTATCCTGCTGACTCTGCTCTCTACCCCTCGATCGATAACCCTCAATCCGGCGAGCAATCTCGACCACAAGCTGATAAGGAGTCCCCATCTCCACCTCTGGGGCTATGTTGGCCTTAATACCTGAGCGCAACCCAGCTACAAATCTCCACACACTCTCTGCATTACTAGGAAGTATAATGAGGGCATGACAAGACAGCTCAGAAAACCTAGCCTCGTAGTCAGTCACTGACATCTGACCCTGCTCCAGCTGCTCAAACTGATACCGCAGATCTTCCCTCTCAGAGGGTGGGATATAATGTCCAGGAACAACTGAGTGAACTTCTCCCAAGTGAGGGGAGGAGAATCTGCCGGTCTGCCAAGAATATAGGACTGCCACCATCTACGGGCCCTGCCCTTTAACTGGAAGGTAGTGAAATCAACTCCATGGGACTTCAGTATCCTCATGTTGTGCAGTATGTCCCTGCACCTATCAATAAAGTCTTGTGCGACCTCATGACGCTCACCTCCGAAGACAGGATGGTGAAATATGGTCCATCTATCCAATAGCTTCTGCGGATCGTCGTCCGCAGCTGGTCTGGATTCAGGTGCTGCTGCTACTGGCTGGGCCCCGCCCACGGGCAGTGTACCCGGGGTCTGGTACACTTTCGCTGCATGATCTGTGACCTAAGAAGTAGGGGTCTGGGTCCCCTCTCCCGCCTGAGATGTGGCAGGATCCGCTGGAAATAAACCAGCCTGGGTCATGGTGTCCATGAACCGCATCATACGGCCCATGACCTCCTGGAATCATGGCGCAGTCATAAAGTCCAACGTGGCAGGATCTGCTGGGGGCACCTCGCCCTGCTCCTCAGTAATGGGGTCTGCTGCTGGATCCGCTGGTGGTGCAACTAGAACAGCTCTGGGACACCCTCATCCCCTACCTCGGGCCAGTGCCCTCCCCCGACCTCTGCTACGGCCTCGGATGACGGGGGTAGCGGCCCCTCCCAGGTTTGGAACATCGGATGCGCGTGTCCTCACCATCTATGAGATAATAGAAGAGTGAGATTTAGTATACCATCAACTGCACGATAGAAGATGAATAAAGAGAGATTTCCTAACACCCTATAGCCTCCCAAAAATAAATACAGACGTCTCCGTACTGATCCGCAAGACTCTATTGGGTTTGCCCGTAACTTGTGAGGCCTACGTGAACCTAGAGCTCTGATACCAAGTTGTCACGACCCAAATCTTAAATCAGGTCGCGATGGCGCCCAACACCGCCGTCAGGCAAGCCAACATCAATTTACTAGTGAGTTCATTTAATTTACCAAAACATTTCCAACACTTACTTAATTTAGATTTAAGACATTAAGTAAAAATGGATAACTTAGGCAATTTTAAACAGAAATAGCCATAAATTAATATTTACAGCCCCAAATAATGTCTACTAACGTGTGTGCTAGGAACTAGTGTCACAAGTCTACAGGAATCTAGTAGAATAATATCAAAAGAATAAAAGTTGTCCTACTGTTTGAGTAAGTAAAGACAGAAATGGCAAAAGAATAGCTCCAAAGTGAGCTGGAAATCGCCAGGAGAAGCAGCTCACCGTGAAGCCTCGACTGGATATAAATCAGGAACGAGATCCGGACTGATACCCAGATGCACCTGCCTCAGATCTGTATAATTAAGTACAGAAGCGTAGCATGAGTACATAAACAATATGTACCCAGTGAGTATCCAGTCTAATCTCGAAGAAGTAGTGACGAAAAGTCGACGTAATACTAACTAGGGTCAAAATAATATGGTTTAAATGTAAGGCTAAGCCGGAATATCAGTCATGAATAATAATGAAGACAGGAGCATCAAATAACATTTACAATTACCTTTACGTGTCAAGTTCTCTAGCATATAAATTACCTAGTTTTCCTTTTTCATGATATTCAACAGATACATATTCACAGAACACCCAGACAACTAACAAACACATAATATGTCGTGAACGTGCGACCGATTTGACGCAAAAATAAATGTGCATTGCCGAAGGGTCGAACGGCTCGAACCATAGATGCATCTATTACTCCGCTCGTGAATCGAACATGCTACGCGGTTGACCTAATAATAGGGCTACCCCGCTCTTGAATCATACATGCGACGCGGGTACCCGTATACATACACATAATTAACAGAAAATCAGGAATTTAGTAGAGAATATACTTACAGAAAAGGATTCAATAATATAAATTTCGGAATGTAACCTCCTAGATTTTCACTTAATAATTCAAGTATATTAGGCAACCTAAATTACATTTAAGATTATAGATACGACACATAAAGCATTCGTGTAAATCCTAAAACTACACGACATAACATAATAGTAGCTACGCACGGACTCTCGTCACTTCGTGCATGCGTAGCCCCCGCAAATAATGACTTGCAATTATTTATATTTACCCATGGGGAAAATTACCTCTTACAAGGTTATAAAGGAGACTCACCTCGCGTCAAGTCTACTTCCCGGGTCAAGAACGTGCCCGAAACTCCCAATTCGTCTCTCGAGGACTCGAAACTAATCAAATGTTGCATAAATAAATCAATATATACTCAAAAGTATGAAATTCTTCTATTTAAATGATCATTTCAACCTAAATTGAAAAATCCCAAAATACACCCCGAGGCCCACATGCTTGGATTCCGGAAAATTTTGAAGGAAACACTCACCCATAACCTAAGGATCAACATTATATAATGTTTGTATGATTTCATAACTAATTCTTTGGTAATTCTCTCATTTTCATAAAAACCTAGGTTTTACTCTAACCCATGATTTCTACTAATTAATGTGTTAATCTACCTAAGAATTCAAGTATTAAACTAAATTTAGGGTAGGAATCACTTGCCTTACAATAGCTAGGTCGATTATCTATTTTTCATGCTCCAAAATCGCACAAGGAAGAAGAGAAGTGTTCAACAATAGACTAAGTCCCGTTTTAAAAGTCATTGCCCAGCTGCCCCCTTCATCGCGATAGCGACAGGGGCACCGCGTTCGCGAAGGCCAATGGCCCAGGCCCCTGAAGGCCCTTCTATGCGAACGCGTAAAGGGGCCCGCGAACGCGGTGGGCTTCTTGCGGACGTGAAGAACAACTGGCATGGGCTAGTTGCCTACACCTGTGCAAACGCGGGGACCAGTGCGCGAACGCGATGGTCAGAGGCCCAACCCTTTGCGAACGCGGGGTAGGCTTCGCGAACGCGTAGAGCATCCGCAGCCCCTGCCCAACTCCTTCTTCGCGAACGCGGCCGTACACCTGCGAACGCGAAGAAGGAAACCAGACTGGGCAAATTTTTGTGACAAGTCTGTATTCATGATACGGACTCGCTTGAATTCTCGGAACGCGAAAAACAACAACGAAACTAAGAATCCGATCCCAAAACCAAATTGAATCAAACTTTGAACTTCAAGTTCTAGAATTCGCTTTCAACACGCCGGACCTATCTATACTACTCGGAATGACACCAAATTTTGCGAGCAAGCCAAATGACATAACGAAACTATTCACGGTCTCGGGATTCCGTTTGGGCCTTGATAACACAAAAACACATTCCAAACCTTAATTTTTGAACTTAAGGAATCATATTTCGCTATTTGGCACCGAAACGCTCCCGGGTCATCCAAAAATCGTTCCAAACATACGTCCAAGTCCGAAATCATCATACGAACCTATCGGAACCTTCGAATCTCGATTCCGAGGTCGTTTTTCCAAAATGTTGACCGAAGTAAAACTTGGTCTTTAAGGCCAACCTTAAGGAACCAAGTGTTCCTATACCACTCCAAACACCTCCAAATCCCGAACCACCCGTCCCCGCAAGTTATAATCAGTAAAAGAAACTACGGAAAGTCTCATTTAGGGGCACGGGGTCCTAGAACACAAAAGACCAGTCGGGTCGTGACAGTGATGCCCAAACCCTCTATTTATAAGATGACATTAAGGTAATACAAAAGGATGTCATACACATGATATTAACAATTGAGATCATGGGGGAAGATCATAGAGGAGGTTATGGAGCTGTGAGAGTTACAACCATAATGGTGAAGAATAGTGGGAGGTTAATGGAGAAGAGTAGTGAAAGTAACTTCTTTAGGAGTTATAGACATCCACTAATATAATTATAATATTTCATTACATGATCTAAATTTTTGTATTTATTATTTTTAAATTTGGGATATACACATAGATCAAAATTGCTATGATTTTAACGTTATGGATTTTATTCAATCTATGAGATGATTCAATATTAAAAGTTCATAATAAGAATCAACAAAAAAAATAGTGAGCCAACAACATTTAATTTAACGTTTACTCGGGGAACTTTTTTAAAATAGAAGATCGTTTAATATCACGTTAACAATAGTACATTTGGTTAGTAATTTGTATTTGTAAAATAATTCTGGAGAAAATAAAATAATATAAACAAAAATGTAAACGAAATAAAAAAAAAACCAATTCGAACCCCTTCTAGTACCCAAGGTTATGGATTATTCCCTCCCAGGATAGAACGAATTACACACTGGTGTAGTGGTACTTCAAACCCCAGTGTTTCAGCGAATTCTTTGAAGTTAAAATATACAGTAGAAAGGAGAAGAACTCAGAAAATTCGTATGGAAAATCTGAGAGAATGGACTTGTATTTATAGCCAAAGTTGGGCTGAAATCTGAAGAGGTGCAACTCTTCAGAATGGTTGTTTTTGCAAAACGGCTAAAGAATAAATGTCATAACATAAATGGCTATTTAGTCAACAATAAAGAGGAAAAATTGAAGGGTAGTTAATTTTCTGTTACAAAAACAGAAAACAGAAAATTGAATGACTGAATTGGATTAATAATTAATATTTATTTAATATTAATATTTTGTTATCAAACCAAATACTTAATAACATTTTCTGTTAATATTTTTACTATTAACAAATAATTTGGTCCAAAAATTAATCAATCGATCATTTGACCGAAGTCGAGCAAGCGACGACGACGACGCGAGGCTTGCCTTCTTCTCAACTCTTTATGAGCTAGAAGAAGAGCAATTGCTTATATACCAATCAAAAATATTTTCCTCTTTCCATATGGGACAATCAAGGAGGGAACTTCAAATATTACTCAAATATTTCATTTTTCCCTTCATTTTTTATTCACTCTATTTTAAACATTAATAGCTTAAAACCCCCAACACATTTTTCTTTTGTAATAGTGCTTAAATAGCTCTTATTTATCTTTGTTTTGTAGAAGGACAGAGTTGTTTGTCAAGAATCATGTTTGCTCCTTTTAAACTTGAATTGAACAATGAATGATTTTGGACAACTGGTATAATACAAATTATTCAACAATGGATAAGACTTTACCGATAAAATTTTGGACCAGTAGTCAAGATAAATCGAGGTGCCATAATCTTAAGGTTATTTACTTATTTTCATTTTATGTATATATATGGATTACGTTCACAGTGCTTTATCGTTCGATGCAATGGTGGAATATCTCATGCTATCTCATTAGAATAGCTACTTCACCTTCTATATAGAAATTTACCAACGACTTGCTTCCAGTTATAATCTTTATTCTTGACATGTTAACTTCACTCCCATAAAAACCACTACAAACTAAAAAGGTTGTCTACTATATATGGCATAATAAGTTGAACATTAATGTGCTTATAAGAATCCTAAAAATTTAAGAGACAATAGGAATTCTACAAAACAATTGGGAGACCAAGTCATAGTTAACTCACTCATTTTATTTGAGAAAGAAGAGAAGAATTATAATTCAACTAATACGAATAAGTCGATAGCCTTAATTGTAATGACGGAGATGGCCTATTATTGAATTGCTAGCTAGCTTAGGTTTGTTTTTGCCCCAGCTGAATCTAAAGCTATGATTAAGCTAGTTCTCACAATTAAATTTTATGAAGCTACGATTAAAGCGATAAGAAGATTGACTTATTCATACTTCGAAGGGAGACATTATTGTATGGGCTAAAAATTGTTATAGTTATATGTGGGCCTAACCAGTATTAAGAAGGCCTTCGAAGGCCGCCGTGTGTTATCAATTCGATTTCAACAGTGGACGAAGGCGAGGTCGAGGACTTAACGGAGGTCGAAGACAAGGACGAGTAATCCCTTTAGTAGAGCAGTAACGGCTAGTTTTAGAAATAAGACTTTACTGAGAATTATCCAATGAATTTCCTCCCGTCTGTAATATTAGGGTTTTTGTGGCTCATGTAAACATAAAGATATGCAGCTATAGTGGAGAATTGGACACTCATTGTAAAAATAACACATTGACATTCTCTAAAGATTCTTGCTTTATCATACACATATAAAATACACCTTTCCTTCAAATTTTTATCTATCTTTTCTCCCATGATCCAAGGAGAATCTGAATATTCAAAGGCTTATCAATCATTTATCTTTATTAGAAGAATATCGAAGAATCTCACCATTTTCGTGTGACTCACATGCATTTATTTACATAAATGACATACATTGCTATTAACAATTATTTAATGCTATCTCCTTTATTTTTAGATCCTTGAATATAGCATTATTGTCGCCATTTATTGCTACTCAAACAGTATCCCTGATATCTCGATACAAAGTCGGTAAATCTATCTTTTGGATATAATATTGACTAAGATTAACTCTATTTTATTAGAAAATCTAATTGTTTAAACCTAAATCTAAATTTTGGGTCATGCAGTTTGGCGCAGTCTGTGGGAATTTTCTCAGCCAAATTTTTAGTTTCCATAAGATCTACAACTCTCACCCTAACAAACCTCCAAGTTTATCTCTTTTCTCTTTGCCTGCACATGTCTCCATGGAAGGTAACCAATAAAACTGGACCAAGGCGGCAAATAATGTTTCCCTCAATATCATAAATGCTATCAACGAAGGATATGACACCCATGATGAGGGGATGATGCTCACGACCCCTCCCAGACGAGAAAGGCCACCTCCACCTTTCTACAACACAAAAAAAGGAGAGAGGGCCACACCCACTATGAAAAAGCTACTCGAAGCATGGCTAACTAATACTCCAGTCCCCATACTCAATAAACAAGCTCCATGCACGACCACAGAAACCACGAGAGTCCATGCAACACAATGCGAGGACGAACAAGACGACCAACCAGACCTTCCGACTTCAGGTAAAACTCACAATGTTACTGACAAAGCAGGTGACAACATCCTCGTCGCCGTGCTGAAAAGAATGGAGGAAATGAAAAAACGAGAACAAGGCGCTCGGAGACCAAATGAAAGAGCACCAGGAACGGGTAGACAAAATACCTTACGCCAAAAAGAGACGTTGGTAGGTTTGTAGAACAATCGCATAGCGAGGAAGCAGCTCCATATGCCATACCAAAGACCTTCAAGATTCCCACATACCTCAAAATCTACCATGGGACGACTGATGTGAAAGGCAACACCTCATCAAAGAGCAGGTGTACTTTATCTTGCTGAAAATATTTGGCAAACCCCCACTGGAGGGGCACTAACATGGTCTTCAAAGTTACCAGCATGTTCCACATAAACGTTCGAAGAGATGGCCGATAAATTCTTAACGACACATGTTGTCACACCCAGAAATTCCCACCGTGGGGATCGTGATGGAGCCTAACAGTTCATTTGCTAGGCTAGCCAACGTTAGAAAATTTTTACTTCTTTTAGCAGTTTAAACAGTAGCATTGATATTTAACCAAAATTATAGATATGCTCTAAGTACAAATGCGGAAATTAAACAACCAATCGTCTATTACAATTCCCTGAATCTGGTGTCACGAGTTCACGAGCTTCTAAAGTAATACACATAAAGGTCTTAAATAAATAGAAAGTTGTCTGAATGAAATTATACAGCCAAAGAAAAGAGGATGGGGACTTCAGGTGTTGCGGGCGCTGAACAGTCGTACCTCAAGTCTCCGCAAATGACCGTTGCTGGGACCGTCTCCAAATTCAGCACAATGTGCAGAGTGTAGTATCAGTACAACCGACCCCATGTATATGTAAGTGTCGAGCCTAACCTCGACGAGGTAGTGACGAGGCTAAGGCGGGACATCTATACAAAACCTGTACGTAGAATATAAATGACAGAATAATAAAAAAATTACAGAACAGAACAAAACAACCAACTGAAACTGATACCACATCCTCTAGAGTGAACCGGTGTTGTCCAGAATTTACCAATCATTACTATACCAGATAATGAAAGAAATACCGGAAAGAAATGCAGTTCAAGAAATAGAAACATATAGTTTTGTTGCGGCGCGCAACCCGATCCCACCAGACATCACAAAATTCTCCCTTATTCCACCGTAACAAATATAATAAAAGTAAATAATATATATGTTGCGGCGCACAACCCGATCCCACCATATATCAAAAGAATAACTCATCCTTATTCTTCCCTATCAATCCTCCCTTATTCCTCCTGTTGTGGTGTGCAACCCGATCCCACCGTATAAATATATTCACCCTTATTCCTCCTTATCTATCCTCCCTTATTCCTCATGCTGCGGCGTGCAACCCGATCCCACCATATCAGTACCAAACACTCAATGTACACAGTCAATCCACAATCTAAATCACAAGGCCTTTACGATAAATAAATACCAGACTGAACCAAACAAAGGAAACCTTAATCAATATCAACTCTTACTCAAATAATACTACACAGCAAGACCAATCCAGCAATTTAGAATTTTAAAGGTACAACAAGTCAAATTAAGTATATAGTAGGGATCAGGGGACCTATGAGAAGAACTAACAACTAACAGGAGAAGATGTTGATTAACACGTAGCAATTCAGCATGGAAGCATTTAGAGCATTTAACAATTAAGACAGGAAACGAAACAACTATAGGAAAGCGATAAATCAAGGAAAATAGATAATTTGGCGACATATAAGCACTCATCACCTCGCATATACACCGCTCACATGGATTTCACATAATCACATAGTCCGAGGATTCCTAATTTCCTCATGTCAAGGTTAGATACAACATTTACCCCGATCCACAAGTCACTCACTGCTCAATTACCACTTTTCCTCTAGTTTCCACCTCCGAACCACTCGTATCTAGCCATAATTAACTTAATAACATCAAATATTGCTAAAGAAAGCAATTCCCATACATAAATTTAGGTTTCTCAATATTTCCCCCAAAAAGTAAAAAATCAACCCCAGGCCCGCTTAGTCAAAACTCGAGGTTCGGACTAAAACCCATTCACCCCCGAGCCCGAATATGTAACTAGTTTCGAAATCCGACCCCAAATTGAGGTCTAATTTCCAATTTCTCAAAATTCCTTGATTCTACCCAAACCCCCAATTTCTACCATGAATTTACCAGATTTTAGGTTGAAATCTTGTAAAATGAAGCGAAAGATTGAAAGAAATGAGTTAAGAATCACCTACCTATGATTTGGGGAAGAAATAGTCTTTGAAAATTTGGGGTTTCTTGTGTTTGGAAGTTTTGAAAAATAAGAAAAATCTCGTTTAAGTCAAGACTTACCAGATGTAGATGTCGCATTTGTGACCTGAGCTTCACATTTGCAAAGCTCGCTAATGCGAGAAAGGTATCACAAATGTGAACCTGTCGCATTTCTGCAGCCTTCGCAAATGCGAGAAATTCGTTCGCAATTGCGAACATCCAACTTCCGCAAATGCGGCCTAAACCTCACAAATGGGATACTACCCAGTCCCCACCTATGCTCGCAAATGCGATGGTTCTTCGCAAATGCGAGCCTCGCATTTGTGAGCCAGAATTCCCAATTGCGAGACTTGCACCCCTGAAGCACAACAACAAGTTTTCCTAAGTTCATTTCACTCTGTAGCCTATACAAAACTCACCCGAGCCCTCGGGGCTCCAAACCAAACATGTACACAAGTCTAAAAATATCATATTAACTTGATCGTGCATTCAAATCGCCAAAATAACACCTAAAACTACGAATTTAGCACCAAAACATATGAAATTCCCACGAACACTTTAAAATTCCTATTTTCTCAACCAGACGTCCGAATCACGTCAGATCAGTTTCGTTTCTCATCATATTTCACAGATATGGTATAAGTATCATAACAGACCTGTACCAGGCTCCGAAACTAAAATACGGACCCGATACCAACAAGATCAACCATTAACCAATTTCTTAAAACCATTAAAAATTTTGTCTTTCAAGTTTTAACAAAAAATCATATCTCGAGCTAGGGACCTCGGAATTCGATTTCGAGCATACGCCTAGGTCTCATATTTTACTACGGACCCACCGGGACCGTCAAAACACGGGTCCGAGTCCGAGTCCGTTTACTCAAAATGTTGACCAGAGTCAACTAAAATTTACTTTTAAGGTAAAAAATTATTGTTTCATCAATTTTCAACAAAAGAGCTTTTCGAAAATCATGCTCGGACTGCGCATGCAAATTGGGGAGGGTAGAAATGAGATTTTTAAGGCTAATGAGCGTAGAATTGAGTTCTAAAACATAAGATGACCCTTTATAACCTATGGGAGATAAGTACAGACGTCTCCATACAGATCCTCCAGACTCTACTAAGTTTGCTCGTTCCTCGTGAGACCTATGTAACCTAGTGCTCTGATACCAACTTGTCACGACCCGAAATTCTCACTGTCGGGATCGTGATGTCGCCTAACAGTTTACTTGCTAGGAAAGCCAACGTTAGAACATCTTTACTTCTTTTTATCAGTTTAAACAGTAGCATTGATATTTAACCAAAATGACAGATATGCTCTAAGTACAAATACAGAAATTAAACAACCAATCGTCTATTACAATTCCCTAAATCTGGTGTCACGAGTTCACGAGCTTCTAAAGTAATACACATAAAGGTCTGAAATAAATAGAAATTTGTCTGAATGATTATACAGCCAAAGAAAAGAGGATGGGGACTTCAGGTGCTGCAGGCGCTGAACACTCGTACCTCAAGTCTCCATTATGATGACCCAAAGGGCCATCTTGTATTTTAGAACTCTCTGTATCCTTAAAAATCTCATTTCTACGCTCCCCAATTTGCATGCACAGTCCGAGCATGATTTCCGGAAAGCTCTTATGTTAAAAATTGATGAAATAATAATTTTTGGCCTTAAAAGTTGATTGTAGTTGACTTCGGTTAACGTTTTGAGTAAACGGACCTGGACCCGTGTTTTGACGGTCCTGGTGGGTCCGTAGTAAAATATGAGACCTGGGCGTATGCCCGAAATCGAATTTCGAGGTCCCTAGCTCGAGATATGATTTTTTTGTTAAAAATTGAAGACTAAAATTTTAATGGTTTTAAGAAATTGGTTTGATCTTGTCGGTGTCGAGTTTGTATTTTAGTTCCGGAGCCCGGTATAGGTCTGTCATGATATTTATAACCTATATGTGAAATTTGGTGAGAAATGGAACTGATTTGACGTGATTCGGACGTCCGGTTGAGAAAATAGGAATTTTAAAGTGTTCTTGGGAATTTCATATATTTTGGTGCTAAATTCGTAGTTTTAGGTGTTATTTTAGAAATTTGATCGCACGAGCAAGTTCGTATGATGTTTTTAGACTTGTGTACATATTTGGTTTGGAGCTCCAAGGGATCGAGTGAGTTTCAAATAGGCTACGAAGTGAAATGAACTTAGGCAAAATTGCTAGTGTGCTTCAAGTTAGGAAAAACTTTCCTTTTTATTAACTTCTTTACTGCATGCATTGGAGAATACTCCGAAATGAGACCGTGCTCTCTTGGAGAGGAGGAAGGGTCGTCGGCCTCAAGGCCGAAGAACGATAATAAATGGAAGGGATCCTCGGTGGGAGAGGAGATTCATAGCGAAGCAGGTTCTGCCCGAAGGCATAAAGGATGTGAAGGCAAGCCTGCCCAACCTGAGGTCTCTAGCCTCGGGGGTGCGGTTCCTTCTTTGCCACCATCTTCTTCCCCGGTTGAAGGTACTTCGAGGGAAAAGGATCTTCTGCCGCCATTACCTTCTCCCGTTGAAGTTACTTCAAGGGATGTTTGGGGCCAAGGTCTGCCTAATGGGAGCGGACTCCCAAATGATCATGTTCTCTCTCGGGATGATTCAACTGGGGCCGAAGAGGCCAGACCAGGAGATGCTCGCTCTAATTTCGAGGAGGCTCAGCGATTCTACTCTTCGGTAAGCTTTGATGACCTTTGAGGTTTTTTTAGCTCCGTTCTCGTTTTCTAACTGAAGCTTCTTTTTCATAGGCTTTTGACAAGCTCAAGTCCGAGTTGCTTCGCTGCAAGGCTCGGTTGTGAAGAGCCTTGGACGGGGAGAAATCCCTTAGGCTCTTATGTGATAAAAAAGCTAAGGAGTTGATACACCGTCGCCGTGAAATGGATCATAGCCGGAGCTATGAAGGCCGCCTCGAGGGACACGTAACCTTAATTTTAAGGACATGCCTATTTTTTCTCCTATCTTCGGAGATTAATATTCTGATGTTCTAGTTGCAGAGAAAGACAGAGGACTTGGAACGCCTTTGGGGAAGAGCTGGTCAGGCCGAGTATGAGTGCAACGAGCTAAGGGCACAGATCGATGCCAACGTTGCGGCCAAAAAGAATGCTCTAGCCAAGGTTTCTGCCCTCGAGGTGAAACTCCGGAATGCTCGTGAAAACGACTCGGTCCAGATGAGCAGGATTGCAAGGATAGAGTCTGACCTTTTGAAGATGAAGGTCGAGGTCTTGGATGCCCGGGCTGAAGCCAAAGAGATCCAAGATAAGCCCGACAAGAAAGTGGTCGCGTATTTAAGATGTTGCCGATGCTCGAGTCGAGTTGAGAGGGGCTGTCGATCGGGAGAGTAGAAGCAGTGAATATGCCCGGTGCAGATCCCATAGGGAAACCTTCGAGGAGATCCACGCTAGGAGCTTTAATCTCTCGGAAGAGATAGAGCAGGCCAGGGCAGATGAATATGATGCCAAGTTTCTCATATCCGATTCCGAAGACAACGAGGAAGCGGTCGACTAAGCTGCAGTCCCCGAAGGGAAAATAGACTAGGCTTTTTCCTTTTTGATTTGTATGAGACTCCCTAAGAGAGTATTGTAAATGTATATTTGTAATACATATATGTACAAAAAGAAACCTTTCGATTTTCTCCTTTCATGAATTTCCCTTTGCTTGTGTCTGTCTTTTGAATTTTGACCATTTGTCAACGATTAGCCAAATGAATTGGACTTCGAGGTAAAACCCTTAGGTTTACAAATCGGCCCTGGGGCTTGTTATGCTGGCCCGTAGGCTCTAACGCATTTGCCCTTATGAATTTTAGGCTAGCCCGTAGTCGCTTATGCATTTGCCTTTAGGCATTTTAGTTAACCATTTTGGGCTCAGCCCTCGAGTCGGGTTGCGACTCGAGCTCATAGACCTTTAGGTTTTTGAATTGTCCCTGAGGATCTTTAAGCTAGAGCTAAGGCTCTTACGCGTTGGGTCGACACGACCTTTAGTATGGCTATATTTTCCCTCGTTAAAGACTTTTTTGAAGTTTTTGTGTTCGTCCGACTCTTCGATGGTTCGATAAGAACCTTAATTGTGAGTTGTTGTGCGACGATAAATGAGAACCTCGGGAGGTTTCGCTCGATGGCCAAAATTTCGAAGCCTTTTTATTATTGGAGCTGATATTATCGAAGCTCATTTGCTTATGCCGAGGGTAGCCTGATTAACCGGTTCTTTTTGAAGTATTTTCGAAGTGTTTTTGATTGTATGGAGATGGTTGGGCATCCCCGAGTTGCATTAGTTTTGCCGTAGCCTTATGACCGTAGTCATTGTGTTTGGCTGTAGCCTTTTGACCGTAGTCATTGTGTTAGCCGTAGCCTTTTGACCGTAGTCATTGTGTTTGGCCGTAGCCTTTTGACCGTAGTCATTGTGTTTGGCCGTAGCCTTTTAGTCCCCGAGTGAGGTAGCCTCGGCGTCTATATCAAGGTTATTCCTTTTTAGGGGTCTTATAAGTTCGAATATATAACCTTGGCTTTAAAATCAGGATTAGGACTTTTATAAGGACTTATAACTTGGACATGCCTTACTTGAGGTCTTACAGTTTAGTATTGCCTCTTTGAGGTCTTACATTGTTGGTAATGCCTCATGGAGGTCTTATATTTTTTGGATCATGCCCGGAGTTCTTACAGATTTGGTGTTGCCACATAGAGGGCCTTTTAGGCTCGAGGTTGCCCCCTCGGGGTCTTATGGCCTCGCGTTTTTGATATCTCGATGGGGTGACAGTACCTGAGACATCAAAAAGTTTGGCTTTGGAGTTGTTCCATATAAACTTGATGTTGCCTGATTGAGGGTTGGTGAGCTCGAAGTATCCGGCCTTGAGGTCTTACGGCTTTGAGTTTTTGACGTGAGTACTCGAGTGTTCGGGAACTTCCTGGCCCTTGGGCCGTTTCCTGTGAAAATAGAAAACCTTTTTAAAAACGCAAAGATTTTGGGTATAAAAGATATTCCTCTTATTACTTGGTACAAGTATGAATTATTTTTGTCGTCGAGGGTTCGATTATTCTATTCGGACACGGTTTGTTCAACCGTTTGGCCCACTACATCATTTTCCTATTGAGACCCTCTTTGACTCATTTCGACTTCTCCGAGGAGGTGATCTCCTGGGGGGATGCCCCCCAGTATTCGAGGTTGATTGAAGAGAAGCCTTGAATACTTGTTGAGTCATCCTTAGGTAGCACATAGATGTTGCCTCGTTAAAAATCTCGGTGGTAAAACCCATTTGGGATAAAATCCTATCTAAGGGAAAAAGAGTGCAACGCATGCTTTAAAACCTAAGGTCTTCGAACTGGAAGGTGCTTTGATTCTTTTAATCGGACGCTTGCACATAGGTCAGTGTAAAAAAGGAGACGGTCAGACTCAACAACGATGGCGTTCAAGCCTCGATGTGCTTCAACCGCCTGTTCCGAGGACACGGTACGGTCCTTTAATCATTAACTCGGGTGCAGCCGAGGATGTATCTTGTGATTGCTACTTGGTTGTTTGCTTATCCTTAGGCTCCTTTGATGTAGAAGGTGTCGATGTCGGTTCCTTATCGTGTACTGCGAACATCTCTCTTGTTGCATGTTGCTCCCCGTATACTGTTTTAATTCTCTCCATCGTTGGAAACTTCATCATTTGATGAAGGGTTGACGACACTTCTCTCATACAGTGTATCCACAGCCTTCTGAGCAAGGCATTGTACCTCATGTCTCTGTCGATGACATGAAACTTGGTATTTTGGGTTGTGCCAGCCACGTTGACCGGGAAGATGATCTCCCCTTTCATTGTCTCGCTCGCCATGTTGAATGCGTTGAGGACTCGAGAGGCAGGCACAATCTGGCCGGGCAGTCCGAGCTGCTCCACTACCCTCGACCTGGTTATGTTGGTCGAGCTACCTGGATCCACAAGCACACGTTTAATTTGAAACGTATTCACAAGAAAAGAAATCACCAGTGCTTTGTTGTGAGGTTCAGACAAGGTCTCGATGTCCTCGTCGTTGAATGTGAGAGCGTCCTCGAGTATGTAACCTCGAGTTCGCTTTTCCCTAGTGATGGATAATTTTGTTTGTCTGACAACGGGTTCCTTTGGGATGTCGATTCCTCCAACGATCATGTGGATGACATGTTGTGGCTCTTCTGTTTCATTTTTCATGTTCGCCTCTCTTTCCCGGAATTGATTTTTAGCTCGGTCGCTGAGGAATTCTCAGAGGTGCCCTTTGTTGATTAGTCGGGCTACTTCCTCTCTGAGTTTTCTACAATCCTCGGTCCTATGACCGTGTGTGCCATGAGATTCGCACACCAGGTTATGGTTCCTTTGCGATGGATCTGATAGTATGGGTTTTGGCCACCTGGTGTCTTTCATTTTTCCTATGACTGATACAATGTCTGAAACATCAATGTTGAAATTGTACTCGGATAATCAGGGTGCCTTCACCGGTCTTGCGTGTCTGTCGAAGCCGACTCTACTCACGAGTCCCCGAGGATTCTGACCTCGATCCACCCTACGATCTTTTCGAGGTATGTTACGCCTTGGGTCATTTCTTCGATCTTTAGTGTATGGTTGATACCTTTCTTTATTTGGCCTTGGTTCCTTTGTTAGGAGCCTGCTAGGATACACTGAGCCCGAGGGGGCTCCCAGCTTCGTCCTCGACCCTGATCTTGGATTGGTATCAGTTGTGGACATCCGCCTAAGTGACGGCGGTATATTCAACCAAGTTCTATTTTAACTGTTTCGAAGCTATCGAGCTCCGTTCATTCAAGCCTTGGGTGAAGTCTTGCATTGCCTAGCCATCGGAGACCGATGGTAATTCCATTCGCTCCATTTGAAAGAGAGATACAAATTCCCGTAGAATCTCATTTTCTCTCTGTTTGATTTTGAAGACGTCGGATTTCCTTGTAGCAACCTTGATGGAACCAGCATGTTCCTTGATAAAAGAATATGCCAGCATGGCAAATGAATCTATTGAATTCGGGGTTAGGTTGTGATACCACATCATGGCCCCTTCTGATAATGTTTCCCTGAATGTTTTCAATAGGACAGATTCAATCTTGTCCTCCTTCAAGTTGTTTCCTTTTACGGAACAAGTGTAGGAAATGATGTGCTCGTTGGGGTCTGAGGTCCCGTTGTACTTCGGGAGATCGGGCATTCTAAATTTCTTCGGAATAGGCTTCACGGTCGTGCTCGATGGGAATGGCCTTTGCACGAACTTCCTTGAATCTACACCCTTCAGAATTGGGGGTGCGCCTGGGATCTGGTCGACCCTTGAATTGTAGGTCTCCACCTTTTTGTTGTTAGCTTCTATCTTCTTCTCACCTTATTCAATCCTTTTCGTGATGTCTTCGAGCATCTTCATAATAGCGAGGTCGTCTGCCAACCCATTGTTGCTTGACCTCTCCGGTGCCTGTTCTACTCGAGGAGCAGTTTTCGGTGCTGTTGTACTTGGAGTTTTTTTATGGCTTTGTAGCTGAGAAATTGCAAATTGTTGTGCCTGCAACATTTCAAAAATGACGTAAAGGCTAACCTCTCTTTCCTTCCGAGCTGGACTTTTCTGAACCTCTTGTTCGTTTTCTCGATGTGCACCCCCTGTCAGCGTGGGAGTTTATATCGACGTGTTGGACGTTGCACGAGCCTACGTCCACGGGAATTGGCTATGGTGCGTCCTCAGAGTTTTGTAGTGGTACACCAGCGCCTGAAACAACTACACCATTTTTTCCATGGTCCTCAGAGTCGTTGTTCTCATATGCATTCACTGAGTTAGACATTTTGACCTGAAATCAAATATTCTTGGACAAGAAAAAGTGTGAAGAATAACTTGTGTTTTGCAGTAAACCAGCACTAAAATAATCACTATTATTTTTACCCTCATGGTGGGCGCCAAACTGGTTACCTTGAAAATGGTAACTACAATTAAATTTGATTTTTAGCTCTAAAAATACGTGATTTATTTTAATACTAGTTGTTAGGCAATAGATACTAAGTGTGAGTTGAGGAAATAAGATAAGAGTCAAAGAGAGCGAAAATACGCAAACCAAACTGTCCTGAGTCGGGGTCTCGAGCTGGCCGAGGTGGGACCTCGAGGTCGGGGCTCGGTGTTAGCAGCGAATGATCGATGGAGGTATAGTGCTAAGGACCTCGAAGGCTGTTATTTATGATCAATGATGAGTAATAAATGAAGAACAATAAACGAAACACAATAAATGTAAGAAATAAATCAAAAGAATTGACAGTGGAGAATGTTTAAGTTAGAGAGCAGAAAATGTTCTTGTATTCAATATCATGTGTGCAAGAAATGATAAGGGTGCCCTTTATATAGGAAGGGAGAATCCCAACATAGTACATAAACATTTATTACAAAGATATGCAGCTGGTACAGCTATTTAATGCCACAGTACAGACTTGTACTATTCTTGCAGACCTGATCAACTCTAACCACGTGCCTTTCCGGAATTTCCCGCTCGTTCATGATAGCCACCGATTTATACTTCCCTCAGGTCGAGCATAGGGTACCCTCGGTGTCGCACCTCGAGTTGTGCCTCGAGCCTTCTGAAGGCGGTCAGTGGAAAGCCATAATAATCATAAAATCGGTCTCTCTGATTTTAGCTGTATACAAGGGGGCATTTGTAGGCATATAAATTTTATTAAATTAAATTAATAAAATAATTTGGGTTATATTTTAAATTCAAGATATATTAGTCCAAATAAATACTAAGAGCTAATATAATTGAATTAATTATATAAGTCCAATATATATGGATTTAATAAATAAATCTTAATCCATTGGGCTAGTCCAATTAATTGGGCTAAAGTGATGAACACAATTCATTAAGCCCAAGATTTCATCTTCCTAGAGGCCCAAATGGATGCCCACGTGTCAAATGACGTGGCATGCAAAGTCAAGCGGAAGAGCCAATATGATCGTGTCACGTGTCAAAATGTCAAAGCATGCCAAGTCACATTAAAAAGCCAATGAAATCGCGCCACGTGTGGAAGTGACATGTTCTGGCCAATCAAATACGGCCATGTCACACTTCAATTTGATTGGCCGGAAAGAGTTTGTTCTTATCATAACTCTTCCCTCCCACAACTATAAATAGGGGTCTTCATAACCGATAAAATACACTAGAAGTTATAACAAGAAGCAAGAGAGAGATCGTGGATAAAACGCCGCAAATTTCTCTACAAGTTTCAAGCTTCAAGCAATCAAGTTCAAGTTCAAGAAATCAAGTTCAATCTCAAGAACGAAGAACAAATCAAGGTCAAGATCAAGTAGCTCAAGCTCAAGAACAAGATCATCGTTCGTGGAAACAAATATAGATTCAAGATCAAGCTCAAAGGCCATTGAATTTATTTATTATTGAAAAGAAGAATCAGAGGATTCATAGAGATTGTACACTCATATTATTTGAAATCAAATACTACGATTGTTGTAATATTTTTAGGCCTTGATTTTATTTTCTCGATGCAAATCTATTGTCAACAGTTCCATATGAGAACCATCATATCATACTATATTATAAGCATGAGGATCAAAAGTTGAATGTCAAAGATCAAAATAATACTATAAACTTACGTGACTATGATACCCTAAAAAAAATTGTACCTTCATAAATAAGTACAAAACCTTTTGGTTCCCTCAACTATTTGTAATTAATATTTCAAAATTGTTGTATAATTTTGCATCACTATGAAAAAAATTCTTTTTGTTATGTTTTTATTATTGTCAGTCGCTTCTTACTTAATTGTTCACAAAATTTTA
>ML278344.1:7315-59940 GCA_005239495.1 Nicotiana undulata
CTAAATCACAAATATTGGCCGACTTTAGCAATAATATTACTCCTGAAGTAGAAAAGGAATTGCAACTTTTCAATGGTATAAACCCAGGTCAGTGGACCCTATTTACAGATGGCTCATCTAATATAAAAGGAGCAGGATTAGGTATTGTACTAATATCACCCACGGGTGAAAAGATACGACAAGCAATCAAATGTTATCCAATAACTAATAATAAAGCAGAGTACGAGGCTGTTATTGCAGGTTTAGAATTGGCACGAGAGTTATCAATTGAACAAATCAAAATCAACAGCGATTCACAACTGGTGGTAAATCAAATACAGGGGACTTACATCGCTCGAGAAACTCGAATGCAACAGTACCTAGAAAAGGCACGAGAACTTGTGAGACAGTTCAAAATGTGGAAAATAATACAAATACCTAGAGAAGAAAATGCTGAAGCAGATGCATTGGCCAACCTCACAGCAGTTAGGGACGTAACCAATAAAGATAACACTATCGTCGTACACCTCTTCCATTCGACAGTCGATCACAGCAAGAATGAGGTATCTTTCAATAATTTAACTTGGGATTGGAGAAACGAAATTCTTAACTTTTTGCAGAACGGTATCGTGCCTGAAGACAAAAAAGCAGCTCAAGCACTCCGCCGTAAAGCAGCGAGATACTGTTTAGTTCATAGCACCTTGTATCGCAAAATGTTTGGAGGACCCCTAGCTAAGTGCCTCGGACCTAACCAGACGGAGTTTGTGATAAAAGAAGTCCATGAGGGTCTGTGGCAATCACGCAGGTGCAAGATCTTTGGTAAAAACCTTAATCAGAGCAGGATACTACTGGCCCAATATGGAAGAAGACGCGGAGAATTTCATATCAAAATGTGACAAATGTCAGCGGTTCGCTAATAAAATGCACCAACCAGCAGAATTGTTACATTCTATTATATCACCATGGCCCTTCATGAAATGGGGAATGGATATAGTAGGACCTCTTCCCCCAGCTAAAGGTCAGGTACGGTTCCTACTTGTACTTACTGATTACTTCACAAAATGGGTAGAAGCAGAAGCATTCAAACAGGTGCGGGAAAAGGAGGTTAAGAGTTTCTTATGGAGAAATATAATATGCCGGTTTGGAATTCCAAAGGAGATCGTGTGTGACAATGGCCCACAATTTATAGGCTCTCAAATCACAGAATTCTTCGATAGCTGGAAAATCAAACGGATCACATCAATACCATATCATCTCGTAGCTAATGGACAAGCAGAATCCATGAACAAAATCATCATCAACAATATAAAGAAACGGTTAGACATAGCCAAAGGCAATTGGCCCGACGAATTACCAGCAGTGTTATGGGCATACAGGACTACATCAAAAACAGTTACGGGAGAAAGTCCTTTCGCACTCGTTTAAGGATCTGAGGCATTAATACCCGTGGAAATTGGCGAACCAAGTCTTAGAGTAACGACAGCTACGGAACGAACGAATGATGTTGAACTCCAGACCAATCTAGACCTGCTCGAGTCATGAAGAGATGCGGCCTTAATACGGATGGCAGCTCAAAAGCAAATCATAGAACGATACTACAACCGCAAAGCTCATCTCAGGTGTTTCAAAATTGGGGACTTTGTACTTAAAAAGGTCTTCCAGTCAAAAAAGGAAGCAAGAGTTGGTAAACTAAATCCAAATTGGGAAGGTCCCTATAAGGTCCGAGGCATAGCAGGCAAAGGTGCGTACGAGTTGGAATCCATGGACGACATGATTCTACCAACAAGTTGGAACGCCATCCACCTGAAGAAGTACTATTTCTGAGGAGAAGAAGTACCCCCGGTCAGGTACCCCATGTTAGATTTTATCTTGGAATATTTAAAATTTTACTAACTTTTTTAGATGATAGGCAAAAAGCTAACCCATCACCAGATGATGACATTAGACCTGCAAAGACGCGAGGAAATAACACAATTCTCGGTCTAGGGTTACACTTTCTGATGAATATTTTAAAGGGTTAAGCAGTCATCATCTAAAAAGGTATATACCTTCGAGTCCGGAATGTTTTCCTTTTTCAGGGAAAGGACCACAAGGAAGGAATAATCAAGTGCTCGAGATCTCATTCTTCAACGCTCAAACACTTGGGGGACTATATAATATGGAAGGCCAAGAAGAAGCAAAGACTACCAGAAGTCAGAATGCTCGAGCCTAAAAAACCATTCACCCAACAGGTCAAGTGACACGAGCAAAAGAACTGAAGACGAGCCTAAAAAACCATTCACCCAACAGGTCAAGTGAAGCTTCTCATGGTCTCAAACTGCTGAAATACGCGCTAGAGCTCAAAATGATCGGTCAGGTCGTTACAGTCATTGATGAAGACGTAACGGTGAACATAAATGTCAAATTCTCTGTAACATACCATCGCTCTTAATGTTGCAGGATATTCCCTATTAAATTCTACCGGACGCAGATCATTTAACACACCTTTATGAATGTTATCCTTTCCGGTGACTAGGGGAATGACTGCGTTCGGTCTTCGTCCATACCCGTCTTGAGTTCCACGTGTCCTCCCTTTAGACGACCACGTATCATATCATATTTCACTCTATACAACAACAATTCATGAGGTAAGAATGTGTATTACTTAACTATGGTCTGGTGATAGGAATATGTATGTACAAAGCATATTATATATTCACTAGTAAATTGACCGCGCTTCGCGCAGTTAAATTATCAGCAGGATTTTTTTTCTAATAAACGAATATTAAAAATTATTTAGAATATCCAATTGATTAAAACATATTTGTTTCAGAAATTAATAACTGACATGTCAAAAATTATTCATAGAATATTTCTTCGCTTCCCAATTCCACTCATGTCAAGTAAAAAAGGAGTAATTGCACACACATAATTTTGACCCTCACATCTCAATATTTTCTTAAGATTTCTAGTTGTTTTTAGGTTAATAACATCTCTTTTCACAATTTTAGGAATTTAATAAATGTATATCCAAGTGTTGATCTATATATCCTTACTTTCATAAAAGGAAAATAATAAAAAGACTTTATTCTAAATTTTACAAATAAAGAAGATGCGAAAAAGATTTCCGATTTAATATTCTTATTACCTTGACATTTCGAAATACTCTTTTCCTCTTTTGTTATTTTTCTTGTATTTGTCTACCCGTCATTTTTGCTATCTCTTTCCCTATCGTTTTTCATTTCATAACTTTTTTCTCATATAGTTTCACCTTTTCTATATTCATTCCCACATTATTGTCTAGTTTTTATTTTTTTCGCTCTCTTTTTCGGTGCTTAACTTTTTCTTATCACTTTTTTAATATTCACACCCTTCATTCCTTCAGAAAATCAAAAATTATTATCTTTCCTTCGTAAATACTCTTAATTATACCTCCCTCTCTTCTTATTCTTTCTCAACCATCTTCTTTTTAGATCATTAGAATCGATAAAGGGCATCGCTACTCTAGTTTTCTCAAGAGTTCTTCTTGATTAGAACTTATTTAATGATCTTGCTCTTATAGTTTGATACGCCTCTTTCAAATTTCTTTGTTTATATATATTAATTTTTTTTTATCATCCTTCTTATTCAATAAAAATATAATTGCAAAACTTAGCCTTTGTATATAAATTTAGAGATCTCCAATATCTACTTTTTAAGGATTTACGATATTTTGTATTAAATTATATATGTATAACTCCAATCCTAAAAGTTCCATTTCAAACAAAAAAGTAAAACTAAAAAGTAGTCGCACAACAAAAAGCCTAAAATATCAGTCTTGAGTTGTTTTTACATCTTTTGTGTTTGCAAAGAGGGTTTTCACTCGCCTCCTGTATTTAATTTTGTCACACTGCGTATACAAAGTTTATTAGTAGAGTTATAAACACATTATCAATTTTCAATCTAGGTTTGTATGAAAGAATAAGTTACAAGTTTATGTATACTTTTTTTAAAGAAAAAAGTTTGAAATTTTATTATGTTTGTCTATGATATTTTGTGACATCACCAGGAAGCTAAAAAAAGGTATAATATTGACTTCTAAGACATATATTTTTTTTTGTTGCTAAAATGGAGAATTGCGTTAATTAAAAGACAGAATTACAAACATTGTTCAGATGAAAGGAGCTAGTGCCAATTACATCAAAATCCAAGTGCATGAAAATAAAATAGGGAGGTTCTTCAGAAAACAAGATGGATTGTGATGATGACCCCATGTTTGATTTCTCAAATTTAGCCAGTGCGTCAGCCACGCCATTACCTTCTCTAAGCGTGTGGGTAAGTTGTTGCACATTTAGCTCTTGGATCATCGACCTACGGGAGAAAATAAGATGTGAGTATTTTGGGTTGTCCGATTGAAGGATTTTGAGTAATACCCGTGAGTCCGTTTCAACAATTAGGGGCGGATATTTTTTCTAAGAGCAACGGTTAACCCATGGTTAAGTGCCAGAAGCTCCGCGTGTAAGGCATTTGTGCATAATAGGTGTTTTGCAAAATCATAGATCCATGTCCAGAGGTGTCTCGGAAGACTCCCCTTGCTCCTCCATGATGTTTTATTTCACGATCCAAATTCCCAACCCTCGGAATCGGGATGGCGCCTAACATCATACTTGCTAGGCAAGTCAATGTTAGAACTTAACTAACCTTTTTCTCTTAAAAGTTTACTTAAACATAATAGACAATTTGAAATAAATGTGAAATCTAATACTTTCCAATAAATGATATCAGGATTAGCATTCGAAATATTAAAACGAACCACAAACTAATATTAACTATATAACTACCCAAGGTCTGGTGTCACAATTCACGAACTACTAAGAATACTACAAATAATTTGGCTAGAAAAAAAAATATATGACTGTCTTGAATGAAATAAAACAGCAACTAAATAAATGGAAGAAGACTCCAGGAATCTGTGGACGCCAGCAGATCTACCTCGTATCTCCGTGCGAAAAGTATCAGCTACTACTTCAACCTAGCTCTGGTCGGTACCTGGATCTTCACAAGAAGTGCAGAGTGCGGTATCGTACAAACGAACCTATGTACTGGTAAGTGCCGAGCCTAACCTCAACGAAGTAGTGACGAGGCTACGGTGGGACATTTATAATATAACCTGTAAACAATTTATAATACAGCAAGAAGGAAATCCTAAACTAAATAAACAATAATTTGTAACAATTAATAAAATAACTCAGATAACTTTCCCAGATCACAACTATAACCAAACCTCACAAAAGTTTCCAAGTTTCACTTTAAAATAATCGTAAGTGCAGAGTATGAGAAACAATAGAGTAAAACAGTAAGTTTTCCAATCTTTATATTTAAAATCAGTAAAACATGAATTTCCTCCCTTATTAATTCTTGTTGCGGCGCGCAGCCCGCTCTCACCAGTCCATCCTTATTGCTCCTCCCTATATATATATATATATATATATATCACCCTTATTCCTCCTGTTGCGGCGTGCGACCCGATCCTACCTGTCCACCCTTATCACTCTTTGTTACGGCGTGCAACCCGCTCCCACCAGACAATCTCATCTCTTTATATGAAAAGGATTTCACAATTTAAGTCAAATTTTTTCACAATATTTATGTCTCAACAATTATAATCAGAAAGCTGTATTGTTCATAAATTTCATCAATTATCATTTCACAGTGAAACCAACCGGAATGTATCGTAAAAACACTATCAACCAGCTCAATCTTTTATGTACCTCAATGAAGCCAAGGGAAAAACTAACACTTCAAAAATACTTAAAACAATACTTAACAACAGGTTGACGAAAACAAGTAGACATGTAGGCATAAAATCATGAAACAATTAAGCCAGGAATCAAACAAATTGGGAACAGTGAAGGGATCATGTTCAACAAATAATTTGGTGGTGCATATATACTCGTCACCTCACCTATACACAACACACATGCAAATTCACATAGCATTTAAGTTGGGGGATTCATGTTCCCTCAAGTCAAGGTTAAACCAAACACTTACCTCGATTTCACAAGCAATTCACTGCTCAAGCACAACTTGTTCTTTAGAATTTGCCTCCAACACACTCGTATCTAATCATAATTAGTTTAATATCATCAATTATTGCTAAAGAAATCAACTTTAATGAAAAATTATGGTTTTCCTAAGTTTTCCCAAAAATCCCCCAATTCCACTATGAAAACTCTAAATTCTAGGTTGAAATCTTGTAAAAAGTTGTTAGAGATTGAAAGGAATTAGTTAGAGATCACTTACCAATGTTTTGGAGAAGTTTGGGTCTTTGAAAAATCGCCTATGGAGGATTAAGGTTTGAGAGAATTGAAAAGTGGGTGAAAATCCCATCTAAAATCTCACTTAACATACTGTGGTTATCGCATTTGCGATCAGGGGTCCGCAATTGCGAACCCTTCGAAAATACACTGCCTTCGCATTTCCGATAAAAATATCGCATTTGCAACATCCGAAGGTTTTCGCAATTCCGGCCAAAATGTTGCATTTGAGAGGATGGCCAACCCAGGCCTAGTTTGCATTTGTGACATTATTGTCGCATTTTCCATGCCTGCTCACTTCGCAATTGCGAAGCCTAATCTCGCAATTGCGAGATCAGAGGCCTGGTGACAGACACCAGATGCACAACTGAGATTTTCTAAGTCTAAACACTCCGTAGCCTATCCAAAACTCACCCGAGCCCTCGGGGCTCCAAACCAAACATGCATGCAAGTCTAAAAATATCATACAGACTTGCTCGTGCGATCAAATCATCAAAATAACATCAAAAACTCTGAATTTAACCTCAAAACTCATGATTTTCTCAAGAACACTTCAAATTCACTAACTTTTCAACCGGACGTCTGAATCACGTCAAATCAACTCTGATTCTCACCAGATTTCACAGATGGAACTTAAATATCATAAAAAACTTATATCGGGCTCCGCAACCAAAATACGATCCCGATACCGATGAGTTCACAGATTAATTCATTTATTTATTTTATTAGAAATCTTGCAAAACAATTTTCTTCAAAAATTGATTTCTAAGGTTAGGGACCTCAAAATTCAATTTCGGGCATACAACCAAGTCCCATATTTTACTGCGGACCTCCCGAGATCGTCGGAACACAGATCCGAGTCCGTTTATTCAAATTGTTGACCAAATTCAACTAATACCAAATCTTTTAACTCTACAAATTATTATTTCTCATATTTTCACATAAAAAGCCTTCCAGTTTCATGCCCGAACTGCGCACACAAATCGAGGTGAATAAAATTTATCTATTTAAGGCTTATGAGCCTATAATGGGGTCTTAATTCATAAGATGACCACTTTGGGTCATCACATTTTATTGGATCATAAGATCTGTCAATGTTAAGTTTGTAATATGTTGGAGGTGGTTTGTGCCACGAGGTAGTTTTCCTAGTGCCTTTTATTTTTTTTCCAGTGTTGTTAGTAAGGTATGTTATTTGTGTAGCTAGTGAGATAATAGTGGTGGGGTTTATTGATTGATTTAGCTTATTGTGGTGATTATTATTGCGATTTCGCCAGATTTTCCATAGAAGGATTGGTGTTATTACAAGGGACGGTATAGAAACTTTGGGTGTTATTTTAATTAGTGTATAAGAGGCGCATAATTTATGTAACCATTAGTGAAGTTGGATGGGGGTGTTGCTATTCGTAGGTGGTGCCATAGTGTGTGAGCTGGTTTGCAATGTAGAAAGATGTGAGGGATGTCTTCCCTAGTATTAAGGCAATTAGGGCAGTAAGGATTGTTAGTAATTTTCCTTTTGAAAAGGAATGTTTTTGTGGATAGTTTTCCGAGTTAGTAGCCATAGAATGTCACGACCCAATTTTCATTTTAGGTCGCGATGGCGCCCAACATCCATGTTAGGCAAGCCAACATTATTCAACTAATGGGTTCCATTTATTTTACCAACACATTTCCAACAACCTCTTAACTTAAATTTTTAAGCATTCATTAATAACGAATAATTAGGCAAACTTAAAACTGAAATGACCAAAAGAAGTCATACTTAAGTAATTACATCCCAAAAGAATAGTCTACTAATGTGTGTGTCAGGAACTAGTGTCACAAGTATGTGGGCATCTAGTAGAATATACAAAAGAATATGACTATCCTACTGTCTGAAACGGAATAATACAACAATAACAAAAACGAGAGACTCCAACAAGCTGGTAAATGGCATCAGAAGGGATCCACTCACCGTGGAATCTCGGCCAAGTATCAAGGTCGCGCGCCAGACGGGTAGCTAGATGCACCTACCTCAGATCCTGAACAATTAAGTACAGAAGCGTAGAATGAGTACATAAATAATATGTACCCAGCAAATATCCGATCTAACCTCGAAGAAGTAGTGCCGAGGTGTCGACTTGACACTTACTAGGGCCAAACAATATATTTAAGTATGATACTAAGCATGGATATCAAGACTAATTAGCAGATGATAACAGTAAGTGACAAGTCTTTCCACAAATATATATATTTCAATTTCTGTCATTTCAATTAACTATTTATATTTCAAGGCATTTGAAACAGTTTAAAAATCACGTAAAAAGTCAAGCAAATAGCATGCGTATATAATGTCGAGGGCGTACGGTCTGATCCAACAAAATAATAAAATATGCACTGCCAGAGGGTCGAATGGAGCGAACCATAAATGCATATATATTACTCCGCTCGCGAATCATACATGCGACGCAGTCAAATAAAAATAAACACATCATACAGTCAATCAAGAATCCATAAAAAAAATAATTACCCAAAGAAATGTCAAGTTCTCTTTAACGGTCAAGAAAAATGATGTTTAAACTTTTAGAAATTCATTTACCAATTTCGATATGGTTTAATAAATTTAATTTGATAATTAAGTTTCAAGTATAGCAAGTAAAGCATGCTTTTTGGTCCTAGACTACCCGGACTTAAGCCTAATAGTAGCTACGCACGGAGTCTCGTCACCTTGTGCATACGTAGCCCCCACAATTAGTAACACATATTTAATTATTTTGCCTATGGGGATAATTTCCTCTTATAAGGTTATAAAGGAGACTTACCTTGCTCCGAAGCTTATTCCCGAGTTCAAGAATGCTCTCAAACCCTCACACCGAAGCCGGACAATCCAACACTATCCAAATAAAGTGAAAACTAATCAATATGAGCTCCAAAATCCTCACTTCCTTTATTAGAGTGATCACCCAACCAAATTACAAAATTTCTAAAACCTACCCGCGAGCCCGCGTGCCCTGGTTCCGGAAATGTTTGAAGAAAATCGTTACCCATAACCTTAAGATCAAGAATACATGGTTTTTACTATATTCCATAACAATTTTCGTGGTTAAATCTCATTTTTATCAAAATCTAGGTTTTACTTTAAACCCATAATTTTCACTAATCTACATGCGAAAATCTACCCATAACTATGTATTAAACTCGCATAAGGTAGAATTTACTTACCTTACAAGCCTAGGTCAAAATCCTCTTCTCAAGAGCTCTCCAAGTCGTCCAAAGTTAAAATGAATGACCCATAAATACCTAAGTCCCGTTTTTAACATAACCTTATTGCCTCCAGTTCTTTCGTATCTGCGGACCATCGTCCGCAATTGCGGAAAGGGGGAGGGCTGCCCAGGACCGCATCTGCGAACAGATGAACGCACCCGCAGTTCCGCTTCTGCGAAAAAGGGACAGCGTCTGCGGAACCTGGGCTCCGCTCTTGGGCTGCATCTGCGTAGCTTCGCCCGCACCTACGGCTGCCCAACCGCAAGTGCGGTCGCACCAGAACCAGTGCACCAGCAGCTCATTTTGAGCTTGGACTCGATTTGCGCGATGTTTGAATGGCATACGGGGCCCCCGAGGCCCCGTCCAAACATACCAACAAGTTCTAAATCATAAAACGGACTCCTCGAACCTTCGGATCGCCCGAAAAAACATTAAAACTAACAATCACACCCTAAAACCAATTTGATCAAACTTATGAACTTCAAGTTCTTTAATCTACTTCCAACACGCCGAAACGTATTTATACTACTCGGATTGATACCAAATTTTACGTGCAAGTCTTAAATGACATTACAAAACTATTCTCACTCGAAATTCCGTCTGGACCTCGATATCATCAAAACACGTTCCAAACCACAATTATAGAACTTCAAAAACTTCAAGAATCCAATTTTCACTATTTGGCGTCGAAACGCTCCCGGGTCATCCAAAACCTGCTCCGAACATTCGCCCAAGTCCGAAATCATCATACAAACCTATTGGAACCGTCAAATCCCGATGAGGTCGTTTACTCAAAATGTTGACCGAAGTCAAACTTAGCCTTTTAAGCCAACCTTAAGGAACCATGTGTTCCGATTCCAACCCAAACTCCTCCAAATCCCGAACCAATCATCCCCGCAAGTCAAAATTCACTAAAAGCAAGTACGGAAAGTCTTATTTAGGGACACCGGGTTCTAGAAAGAAAAATAACCGGTTAGGTCGTTACATAGAAAGCGTTTTATTTTTGGTAAGGTTGTTAGTTTCCAAATCCAATTATGAGTGAATTTGGCTTTTCAGTGATTATTTTGGTGTAGAATGTGGATATAGGCAGAATATGAGGTGGAATTTCCATCGCGTGAAAGGTACAGGTAGGGGCTATCTACATCTTAATGATTTATAAGAATGGGGGTGTTGATAATAATGGAAAAAGTATTTGGTGGTAATATAAATGAGAGGCTAGATATATCCCCACTTGAGTTGGCTATGATAGAAGCTACCAGTTTATTTAGTTCATGTTTAGGTATCGGGCCTTCGATCAGGTGACGAAGTGAGATATTATTTGCGATCCAATAATCGTTCCAAAAGCTTATGCTTTTACCGGTGGCCACATTCCAGCTTGTGCCTGAGTGGCAGTAGGTTTTAATTTTTGACTTAATTTTCCATATATAGGAGACTTTGATTGTGGTTTGATAGAATATAAGAAGTTATTGGGGTTTTTATGTTGTGGGTCATATTTAACTGCTAGTATATTAATCCAAATTGATTTATTTGTGTGTGTGTAGAACCAAAGGAAGCCTGTGAGTATGGATTTATTTTTAAAGGTTAGTTTTTGGATCCCTAATCTTCCTTCTGACTTAGGAGATGTACATTTATCCTAATTTATTAGATGAATTTTCCTTTTTTGGTCAGTTGTGCCCCAAAGAAAATTTCGTTGAAGGCGATCTATTTTTGTAATGATTTTGGGAGGTAGTAAGTTGATTTGCATTGTATGAATATGGATTGTATTTAGGACTGATTTAATGAGGGTAGTTCTTCCTTCTAAGGTGAGGAATTTTGCTCTCTAACAGGAAATTTTGTGGTTATTTAGTCAATTATGTATTGGTAGTCTATGGCTTTAGGTTGAATGGTGGTGATTGGAAATCCTAGGTATTTACCAAAGTTGGTGGTAATGAGAATGTTTAGGGATGTGAAAATGGTCTGGCTAAGTGATGGATTGACATTATTAGAGAAAAATAATTTTGATTTGTGAAAATTCATACGTTGACCAGATCTTCACTTAATTGATTGAAAATTTCAATTATGGTAGACGTGTTAGAAGTGGTTTCTTGGGATAATAATATAAAATCATCTGCGTACATTAAATGTGAGAGTGTATGTGCATTCCTGTGTAGTCTTATTGGGGTCCATGTACAAATAACTATATTATGTTTAATTATTCGGGATAGGAATTCCATGCATATTATGAATAGGTAAGGAGATAAGGGATCCCCTTGATGTATGCCCCTAGAAGGCTGAAAAATGAGGGTTGGAGTGCCATTGATCAGTAGGGATGTAGAGAAAGTTTTGATGCATGACATTATGAGATTGACTAGGGGTACAAGAAATCTTAAGTGATTTAGAGAGAATTTAATGAAGGACTACTCTAATCGATCAAAGGTCTTATCAAGATCAATTTTAAACATCATGTTGCCTATTTTACTATGTCGACTTTAAAAGAGTGGATGATTTCCCGGACAAGAATAGCATTGTCAACTGCCCTACGGCCTTTTAAGAAACTGCTTTGAGTTGGATTGATAAAGTAGGAGAGCTTTTATTCTATTAACAATTATTTTTGTAATAATTTTATAGATTGTGTTGTAGAAGCCAAGTGGTCTATATTGGGTGATAGATTCCGGATAAGTAGTTTTTGGTATCAAGATGATGTTAGTTTTGTTAATTTCTGGAGGGATAGAAGAATTGTGGAAAGCATGTTGACAGTTGTGGATAACCGCTTGTTTGGTTTCGGTCCAAAACCTTTGGAAGAAAATGGGGCGTAATCCATCTGGGCCTGGAGCTTTTAGAGGTTTGGATGAGTATACTTATTTAGTGGTTTCTGTGATAAATAATGGGTGATTGAGTGTTTGTATGTCCACCTCAGTGAGCGAATTAGAGAATGTGGGTATATATTCTTTTTGGCACTGAGCCAATTGAGTATTAAATAAAATTTTGTAATAATTTAGGATTGTATCATGTATGACATTGGTGTCATAGGTCAAATTTCCTATTGAGTCACGTAAGCTTAGGATTCTATTACTTCTTCTTCCTCTTATTATTGTGGAGAGGGGAAAGAAAGTCGTATTTGCATCACCTTCATTTAACCATTGGACCCGCGATTTTAGTTTTTAAAATTCTTCCTCTCTCGTTAATAGGTTATTGAATTCAATGATTAACTCATTTTCAAGGTTGTAATGAAAGAAATTTTTGTTGTGTGGGTACATATGTTTAACCCTTTTAGTCGGAGCTAGTAGGATCTTCTTCTAATAAAAAAATATTCCCAAAGGTGTGAATATTCCAATGGTTTGCTATGTTAGTGAATTTTTAGCCCAGTAGTATAATCTTTCTCCTCAAGCCAAGTGTGAGAAACAATATCTTGGAACCGAGGGTGTTGGAGCCACATTGTTTCAAATTTAAATTTTGGCAGGGATTTTGCGAAAGGTTTTATTAAATTTAGTATTAGTGAACAATGATCCGAGTGGGTGCGAGGTATGTGTTTAACAATTGAGTCTTGAAATAATTCGAGCCATTTGTTATTGGCATATAATTTGTCTAGTATTTCCATTATTATTGAATTAGGGAGATTTTTATTGTGATTAAACTTAGGTTTGTTAGTCCACATAAATCTAGGGCCCGAAAAACCTAGGTCAATCATGTTAATGTTACTTAGGCATTTGTTGAAGGTCGAAGACCTTTTAAAATTAATAGGTGCTCCACCAAAGTTTTCTTTAGATGTAGAAATTTTATTAAAATCACCACATAATAGCCATGCACAAGAATAAGTATCATGCACAAATTGAAGATTATTCCATAGCAATTTAGGATTAGTAAAATTATTACTAGCGTAAATTAAAGATAAAAAGCCAAGGAGGTAATTTGTTTACCTGGACTGATGCATGTATTTCCTGGCTCGTGACTGCTACTGGATCGACAATCAATTCATGGGCTCGCCATAATATAACTATTCCCCCAGAGTGTCCTTGTGCTGCTAGTTAAATTAGGTATGTGTAGTTGAATTCTGCAAGGAGGTTTGAGTGGTTTTCCTTCTTTTTTTTCCAGTGAGACGTAGGATCGATGGATTGTTCCAAGAAAGTAAAAAGAGCAGGTTCCGGTGGAATTCCTGTTTGTGAGTTCCCCGAAAATTCCAAAGCATAATTTTCATGAGACCTTCATGTCATGGATTGCTCCCCTCCGGAGCTAGTGATAATTCCAAGCGCGTTAACAGATGTGATGGGTTGTATAGTGTTGTCGGTAGTAAGTTGTCGTGAAAGGATGGAATCATGAGAAATACATATCCCTCCTCCAAGGAGAAGGGATCTAAGTGTATATTCAATGAGGTTTTCTGGAGATTTGGTGGGATGAAGATGAGATATTCTTTTCTATGTTTACTGGCATGGATATCGTCAGGAAGTCATTCAGTATCATAGACTCCATAAAAGTCTCTGGCATTCCGTTATCTTCTTCTGCATGTTGATTATGATTTTTCTGGAGTGATAAAGGTGGTGGTGAGTTGATATTCTGGATATTGATCACCTGTTGTTGGCTTGGCTTTGGTAATGGGGGTTGTGGCCTCTCCATAGGATTTTGAGGATTTAACCATGGCCTCAAGTTGCTTTGTGGAGGTGTACTTCAGAGCAAAGGATGATGGAATGGGTTTGGCATTGTTGGTATTGTGTGATAATTTGTTGCAACTGTAGGATGTTGATGTCTTGTTGGTGGATTAAGTTCAAGATTTGATCTTGATGTGCTTGGTTTTGTGATATCGTCTTATTCACATGAGTTAGTTGTATTCTACATATAGGGAAAAAAATAAAGTGTTCACTTCAGATTGATGTTAATATAACATTAAAAATTGAAATACTCTTAATTGCAAGTATTGCGAGTGGATATGCTGTTATTTTTAATTGGATTCAAGTAAATATAGAATTTACTGACTAAATGTATTGAAACACCTAATAGCACATAACTATTTCACCAGTAATATAATTGATTAGTCAATATGGTAATAGAAAAATCTTCTGTATTAGTAATTAAATAAAAGATCAAAGCCTAAAAAATAAATGGATCCTAGCAGTGCCCGATTAATTTATTTTAGAAACAAAAATACTAATAATTCAAAGAAATTTAACGACTACATTTTTGTGATAGTTTGGATTGCAATGGAAGCAAAAATATCTATTGGAACACTTGTAACCTTCTCCTACCACTCTAATGCTCGATCCATCATTTTCTTCCAATCTTTACCTATTTTTATAAAGCACCTTTCAGTATATATTATAAATTGCAAAAAAATAAAATAATACGTGGATATTTGATGTTGAAAGTAAAACTTAGATACTAAAATATTTTACAAAATATATTATAAGTAAACCAGAATATCTTTTACTTTCCTTTATAATTTTCTTTTCCCTTCGTAATAGAAGAGACATTTGGCGATAAGTTTGCGCTTGTTTGGAGGGATCTCGCTAATTGATCTTTAAGGTGCTTCCTCTATCTCTATCAATTAAAGCCTTATACCCATAGAAAAAAGGACGAACGATTTTAAAGCGAAGTCCTCATTCATTAGATAGAGAAGATCACCAAGATTTCGCGATCCACTGCCGAATTTATTCCAATTCCAAAAATTCAATCCCGCAAAAAATTGTTCATGGAACTACTATCGAGATTTCTGAAGGGCACTTTCTTTCTCTTGAAAGATTTGATGCGCCACACTCATACCTTTCAACTCCTCTTGAAAATTAAAAGCTATTATCATTCCTTTAAGAACCAAATCAACTCCCCTTTCCCTTCCTACCAATATTATGGAAAATTCATACCTTTCTCTTACTGCCACACAACAACATACGCTTTTCTAGTTCCCACTCCCTCAGTCCACTCTTCGACCAACAGGTACAAGAAAACAATTTTTTCTTTATAGTTTGAATGAAAAGTAAAATAATAATTATTAATTATAAAATAAATTATATATTTAAGACTATAATTTTAAAATTCAATAACTTTTTTCGTGTTCAATCAAATAAATTCATATAAAATAAATTAAAGGAATTATGTATTTATGTTGTTGGTAAGTAGCAAAAAGGGGATTAAAAGTGGACAAATTTGTAACTTTAGTTCTTTTTTCTTATTTTCTTTTGTCATTATTTCTCCCCTGAACCAATTGATTAGTTATTTACTATATGTACCTTGAGAGACAATGGCAATGCAAGAAATGAAAGCTCAAATAAAATTGACTAGTTTAGTAAAATATTGTCATTTTTCAACGAAAGGGCACATTCGCATCCAAGTCAAATCTCCGCGAACCAGTATGAAACTGAATATGAAAAATTTAGTGGAGTTCTGACTACTGCTACTAAATATTAATATGTGGTCCAAATTTGAGTAGAGCAAAATAGGTTTTTCGCGCCCACTATTTTTATTATATTAAGTAATTTAATTTTAAGAGTCATAAATTGAAGTAGGTAGAATTTATACATATTTGATTATTTTTTTCATACATATAATTATAATCATTATCCAAATAATAATCTAAGTCAAAATGTGCACATGAGTGAATTCTCGCTCATACTACTATTTCATTTAAATTCATATTATTGTCTAGGGGGTGTTCAAATCGAACTGGAAAATCGCACCAAATCAAAAACCAAACCAAACCGATTAAAAACCTCATTAGGTTTGATTTGACTTGGTTTGGTATAGAGTAAAAAGACCTGAACCAAACTGACATATAATATATAATTTATATATACATTTTTAAGACTTTATATTGAATTTTCTTTAAAAAATATTGAAATATTTGGGATCCTCTCGTGTTAACCTTAAAAGCGTGCATTAACGAAAATAATTGTTATACGACTAAGAAAATAACTATCGCGTATTATTAAAAAATTCTCCCATTAGAATATTTTAATAGATCATATATGTATCATTTTTTTCAATATTTACTAAATATATATTCACTTATCAAAACTTTGACTATAACTTTAACAAAGTAAGATTGGAATAATTTTCCTGAAACAAAAAAAAACTGAAAACTCGACAAAACCATACCAATCCAAACTGCTGTAGTTCATTTGGTTTGATTTTGATAAAAATCGAACTAATCCGATCCATGTACACACCTAATCTTGCCCTTCTAATTTGTTGCAGTAGTTATGGCGCTATTCAGTGGGAAAGGAAGAAGAGGCGAACATTTACTCAACTACTATAAATTGGCACCATTAGCAAAAACCAACGTACGAAAATCTCTCGTTGATGTCTTGAAAATTCTCAAACATGGGTGTCCATATCATGAGAATAAAAATAGTTGTCATGAGCCTATTTTTACTTGAAGCTAGCCTAGTCTTTGGGGATTTAGGCACTGCAACATCTTATAATCCTCCTTATACGCGTAAGTCCATTTAACTTCTAAAATAATTATGAACTCCACGGGACAAAGTGAAGTAAGGTGTGAGATTAAATTTATACGTTATTTGGTTGACGGTATAAATATCAGGATAAATTATATTGTGTAGCTAGATATTTTTGTATATTTTATATGTTGAATCCTTTGAGTTCTCCGTGTATTTACTTCTTTACCTTTTAACTTTCGTTAGTGAAAATCGTAGCGCCTGCTTACGTTACGCCCTTTCTTCTTTGCAGCAACAAGATGCAATGGAAATAGAGGAGATCAATTTCCGGCAGGGAATTTGTTTGTAGCAGTAAGTGAAGGGTTGTGGGATAATGGGGCGGCGTGTGGGCGGCGTTACAGATTGAGATGCCTGAGTGGAAGTGGCCGTAGGCCGTGCAAGGGCGGTACGATTGACGTTAGGGTGGTGGATTACTGCCGCAAAAGGCCATGCCCTTCCACCATTGCCTTGTCTAGTGATGCTTTCTCTGAAATCTCTCGTTCTCCTAATTCTAAAATCAATATAGAATACATCCAGTATGTTCTCCTCCTTATCTCATTAGTATTATCATTTAGTCTATTGTGCTTTGTTTAATCTTTTGATCTTTTTTCTGAGCATGGTCATGGTTGTTTTGTAGGATTTAGTACGAAGAATTACAGCAGCTATTTTTCCCAAACTTATCGTTGACAAGATTTTGCAGTTAGTTTTCAACAAATTAAACTGATGTATAGAAGAGAGGCTTAAAAGGTGGACAAGTGGAGTTGTAATGGGAAAATCATGTGTACTAGTTGGTAATGGTTGAAGATAGGAGTGTGAAATTTGATACTTAATTAATTCTTCTATTGTGTATTAATTTTCACCTTTGTTTTTTCATACTTTTTTATTTTATATAGAAAGAAGTGGGATTCTTTTGTGTATTTTTCGACATTGTCCTTTGCCGAAGTGTAAAATGTTCATATACTTATAGCTCGTTTGGTCAAGCCGGAAAAATCAGCTTATTTTGATTTATTTTTTTTCAAAAGTACTTTTGGTGAGAAGCAGTTTGTATTTGACTATTTAATTTAAAAAGTACTTCTAAGCAGCAATTAGTGTTTGGCCAAACTTCTAAAAAGTGCTTCTCAAAAAAGTGATTCTGGGAAGAAGCTATTTTTTTCTGCTTCTCCAAAACTGCTTCTGATTCTCCTCAGAAGCACTTATAGCCTGTTTGGCCAAGACTTTTTTGTCCAAAAGCACTTTTGGCCAAAAATTGAGGTGTTTGGCCAAGCTTTTGGAAGGAAAAAAAGTGCTTTTGAGTAGAAGCAAAGAAGCACTTTTGAGAAAAATACACTTAGAAGCAATTTTCAAAAGTTTGGCCAAACACTAATTACTGGTCAAAAGTTCTTTTCAAATTAATTAGTCAAACACAAACTGCTTCTCACCAAAAATACTTTTTTTAAAAGTACTTTTGAAAAAAGCACTTCTCAAAATAAGCTGATTTTAGAAGCTTGGCCAAACAGACTATTATTTTGCTCCTAAAAGCTTAGCCGAACACTTCAAATTAAAAAAAAAAAAGAACTTTTGAACTTGAAGAAGCTTGGCTAAATAGGCTATTAGTCCCATTCCGATTTACATGATAGTATCTTCATTTTGGAACGTTCTCTATATATATACAATAAATAAAAACAAGAGGTAAGTTCATGTATTTGTAGTAATACTATACATGATTGGAAGGGAGCATTGGTTCACGCGTACCATGCTCCTCCATATAGATCCGCCAGTACATGTGAACAGATCAATTTCGGTATATTCCGAGTTCGGACACATTTATTTACGTCACGTAAATTGTGAATATAAGGTATTAATATTTGAGTGAATATGTTGATTTTTTATTTTTGAAGTATTTGTTGGAAATTATAATGCAAAGTCAAAGATTCTTTGTACGTCAAATATTTTTTGTAGGTCCTTGTTTTCTCTTACTTCTTTGCCTTATGTGAAAGAAGTGTCATATGGATTAGGAATAGCTCTTCTTTTCTATTTATAAATTGAATTATCCTTTATTGGGCCCCGTAAAAAGCTAGGAAAAGGGAATGGTATTGCGCACGTGAGAAAATTGGCGTGAAGTTAATACAAAAAAATTGAATTAAAATGTCAGCACTATAGAGCAAGTGATGATGATGTAATTTAGAATTTCCCCTGGATGAAGCACTTCACAGGTTTGGGCTCCAAATGAAGCCCAATTGCTCCTGTTGAGGGATTGCAAGGGAGGACACTTTTGACCATGTTGTTGCCAATAGTGAGCTCTTGAGAACCATTGCAGGTCCTTTAGGGATAATATATATCCAATGCTCACACTCACATGCTTATCACTTGGAACAAACTGTAATGACCCAAAAGGTCATCCTGTACTAATTTAACTAAATTTGTGTTTCGAGGCCCCGAAAGCCTCCGTTAATCTCACGTCGATGTGCGTGCGCGTAGCCGGAAAGCCTTTACGTGAATATTTGATAATAAGTTGAATTTGCAGTAATTAATTGAATACAGTTGACTTTGGTCAACATTTTTGGTAAACGGACCCGGACCCGGACCCGTGATTTGACGGTCCCGAAGGGTCCGTAAAAAAAATATGGGACTTGGGCGTATGCCCGGAACCAAATTCCGAGGTCCCAAGTCCGAGAAATGAATTTTTAAAGAAAATTATTTTCTGAAAAATATAAAGGTTTTTGAAAATGAATTTTGATGTGAAAACTGTGTTACCGAGCCCGTATTATGGTTTCGGAGCTCGGAACAAGTTTAATATATGTTATACGAGTTATCTGTAAAGTTTGGTGTAAAACGACCTTAATATGACGTGTTTCGGATCAAAACTGGAATAATTGAGCTTTATGAAGTTTTAAGAAAATTCTATGAGTTTTGGAGTTTAATTCATTGTTTTTGATGTTATTTTGGTGGTTTAATTATTTGAATAAGTCTGTAGGATGTTTATGAGATTGTGTGTGTAATTGGTTTCGAGCCCCGAGGGCTCGGGTGAGTTTCGGGTAGGCATCGGAGTGCAAAAAGTTAGAAAAATCTGGTGTGAAATAGCTGTTGCTAGTGTCTCGCATTTTGCCCTATGCGATCGCATAGGTTCTTCTGCAGATCGCATAGGCTTACTTTGAGGGGGAGGTCAGTTCCTCTATGCGATCGCATAACACTGTCCGCGATCGCATAGAGGTATAGGAGGTCTGGGCGGGGGCTGGCTAGGTACTCTTCGCAATCGCAAGGTCTAGTTCGCGATCGCATAGGGTGGAGTCCTTGATCTATGCGATCGAAGTGAGGAGGGGTCCCAGGTTCTTCTTCGCGATCGCATTCTTTCAGCCGCGATCACAGAGTGTATGGACCAGACTCTCCGCGATCGCAGACCCATTTCTGCGATCGCGATGCACGTTTTCGCCCAGTTATTTTAAAAGCTCCAAAAATAGAATACCATACAGGATTTCATCAATTTTCACCATTCCCTTCTTTCTCAAACTCCATTGAAGACCTCCAAGCCATTTTTCCCTCCATACCCATTTGGGTAAGTGTTCTTAACACCAATTTCTTCCGCTTTCCTCCCCTAATCACTAGAATCTAGGCCTAAAATCCTAAAATCAAAGTAGAAATTAGGGATTTTGGGTAGAGTTTATGGGATTTTGGGTAATTCAACCTCAATTTGGGGTCAGATTTCATAACAAATTATATATTTGAACTCGTGGGGGTATGGGTAATCAGGTTTTGGTCCGAGCCTCGTGTTTGGACCAAGCGGGCCCGGGGTCGAGTTTTGGTATTTCTGGAAGAATGCTAGGAATTGTGTAATTAGGCTATGAGATTGAATTATTGAGTCATTATTGATGTATTTAAGTTAATTATTGTCTAGATAATATCGTTTCGGAGTTGAATTCAAAAGGAAAGGCGATGTTAGAGGCTTGAATTGCTATTTTTGGACCCGAGGTAAGTGTCTTGCCTAACTTTGGTGAGGGAATATGTATTGTGCCCTATGTGCTATGTGTGTCATCATGTTCAATGCATAGGTGAGGTAACGAGTACCTATCAATTGGGTGTCAAGTATGTCTGTGAGTCTGTTTTGCTTAACTACTTGTTATTACCTCAATGACTGATGTGTTATGAATTAGTTCTTTTGGCGATTTTGTACTCGTAAGGAATTGGTTATAGCTGAGACCCTTGCCGGGCAAATGTGTTGATTTTGTCTGTTATTCCCCATGTCGGGTGGTTATAAATTGAAATTTCGGTAATTGATTTCCTTGCCAAGTTGTTATTCGTTGTTGATATTACTTGGGTGAGGAAGAGAGTAAAGCACGAAGGGTGATGCCGTTCCATTCATTCATATCATTCATTTATTTTTGAAATGTGAGGAAGAGAGTAAAGCACGAAGGGTGATGCCGTTCCATTCATTCATATCATTCATTTATTTTTGAAATGTGAGGAAGAGAGTAAAGCACGAAGGGTGATGCCGTGCCATTCATTCATATCATTCATTTATTTTTGAAATGTGAGGAAGAGAGTAAAGCACGAAGGGTGATGCCGTGCCATTCATTCATATCATTCATTTATTTATTATTGAAAATGTGAGGAAGAGAGTAAAGCACGAAGGGTGATGCTGTGCCATTCATTCATATCATTCAATTATTTATTATTTTATGTGAGGAAGAGAGTAAAGCACGAAGGGCGATGTCATGCCATTCATTTCATTTATTCATTATTGAACTGTGAGGAAGAGAGTAAAGCACGAAGGGTGATGCCATGCCATTCATTTCATTTATTATTGCAATCATTTCATATATTTACTTGTTGCATCCTGAGGACGAGAGTAAAAGCACGAAGGGTGATGTCGTGCTATTCATTTATCTATTTATTTATTGTATTTGATATCTCATTTTGCTTCATACTTGTTGCCCCCTTACTTGTTCCCGTATTACCTGCTTATCTGTTAAATATATGTTACTTCCCTGCTATATTTTGGTAGAACTGTACAGGTAGGTTATCGTTGTCGTGTCTAGCCTCGCCACTACTTCGGCCGGGGTTAGGCTCGGCACTTGCTCAGTACATGGAGTCGGTTGTACTGATGCTACACATGCACTTCTTTATGTTGTGTAGATCCCGCAGCCGGACCCGGTGGACACTGATAGAGGGAGTATCCTTCAGTCCACTTCAGAGATTTCAAGGTAGACCCGCAGACGTTCGTGGGCCTTGGCGTCTCCTCTACCCTTATCTTTCTATTCTGTCTTGTTTTGTTCTTAGTTCTGAGATGGTTCTGTATTATTTCTTCGGACCTTGTATTTAGTAATCTCATAGACAGTCCGTGAGTTAGTGACTCCAGGTTCTGGGATATTTCTAACGGAATGTATTATTGGTATTTTTATTTAGTTAAGAAGTATCTACTTTCGCACTTAAAAAGGAATATAAACTGTTCTAGTTATTTCTGTTACTTCAGTGATAATATGTTAATGTAATTGTGTACGTTGGCTTGTCTAGCGGGTTCAACGTTAGACGCAGTCATGGCCGAAGGTGGAATTTCGGGTCGTGACACAAACACGCTCTTAATGGTGTACACAGATTGCTTTTTTACAAATCACTCCTAGTCCTAGCATTGTATGCTGAAATTATGGAAAGCTAGGTGTGCTTCAAGATACTTCCGCTGCTAGAATTTGTCACTGATTCTTTTTCCAAAATGGAGAATCATTAGGATTGGAATATGGTGTGCAACAAATGCAAGAAAGGAGAAACTTCTTCCGTAACCAGAGCTCGAAGAAGGAAGAGATAAGAGGTCCCTATGGAGAATGTGGTCAGAAATCCATAATAGAGTCCGACCACAACGACCGAATTGATTATCTTCATGCACAAGGATACTAGATTACCTTGTAGAAAAGATTGAAAAAGCATCACAAACAAAATCCTTTCAAATAATCAGAAGGTAGTATGTTTTCCCCATGCTATGGTTTAGTTTTTTCTATAGTTGCATAGACTAATCTTAATAAATCTTAATAATGTCAGATGGTACCGTAGACTTGCGGTAACGATCTGATCGATCGTTTTGAGAATTAACGTCCCATTCGGCGGCATAAGGTCTTGAGTAGCTTCATATTATGTGTTATGACTTGCGTGTATGCCCAAGTTCAGTTTTCGGATGATTCGGAATCAATTTGGAAGAAGGATTTTTGTTTTAGAAGCTTAGGCAGTAAGAGTTGACCGGAGTTTTGACTTTTGTGTAGACGACTCCAAAATAACGTTTTGGTGATTCCAATAGCTTCGTATGGTGATTTCGGATTTGGGCGTGCGTTAATTTGGATTTGGAGGTCCATAGGGTAATTTGAAGCATTCGGCATAGTTGAAGTTTTGGAAGGTTAAGAGGTTTGACCGAGAGTTAACCTTGGTGATATCGGGCTCGGATTGCGGTTCCAAGAGTTGGATTAGCTCCGTTATGTCATTTCGTACTTGCTTGCAAAATTTGACGTCATTTAGGGATGATTTGATATGTTTCGGCGCGAGTTGTAGAAGTTGAAAGTTCATAAGTTCATTAAGTTCGATTTAAGGTGCGATTCGTAGTTTTGATGTTGTTTGATGCGATTTGAGACTTCGAGCAGGTCTGCGTTATGTTTTGGGACTTATTAGTATGTTCGGACAGGGTCCCGATGAGCTCGGGTGAGTTCCGGATAGGTTTGGGTTGTGTTGGGTTCGTTTTTTATGTTTCGACGTCGTTTCTACAAGCATAAATGGTACCACATTAAAAACCATACTACATTTATTTAGTATTTTGAGCATATCTTGAATTCTAGAGCTCCGATTGAGGTAATTTTCATGGCGTTATTCTCATATTTTCATGGGGTTCAGTATCTAATTATTATTTTTGTATTTTAATAATATTACAGAAGTTCATTTTTGAATTAATCCATATTTTTATATTGGGGGATTTTTATCAAAAACTTTTCTATAGAGAATAATTGGGTTTTGAACATCGATTCGGAATCGAAATTGGATGAAATTGGTATGGTTGGACTCGTAATTGAATGAGCATTCAGATTTTGTGAATTTTGTCGGGTTCCAAGGTGTGGGCCCGTGATTAACTTCTGGGTTGACTTTTTAGTTTTGTTAAAGATTGAAGCTTTATTATCCGGAATCATTTTCTATGAGTTTTATTTATGATTTGAAGTTATTTTGGCTAGATTTGAGTCGTCCGAAGGTTGTTTCTCTCGAGCATTTCATTTAGAGTAACAATCTAGCTTTTATGAGGTAAGCATCTTTCCTAACCTTGTGTGGAGGAATTTGAGTCTTTGGTGCAAATTGTGTCATGTGAAGTCTGTGTACGCGAGGTGACGAGTACGTGCTTAGGCTTATTTGTAGAAATTTGACCATTTAGGGCTCTTAAATTCTTATGTTCATTTGATATGAAGTTGTTTTGTTATGTTAAATCCCCCATTTACTAGATTCACCCTTACGTGTCTTAATTGGAATTAATTGCTCCATGTTCTACCCTTATTGCTGATTAAACTCGTGTGTGCCTTAACTGAAGTTGTTGCTTTTTTTATTGTTATGCTATCTTTTCCGTAATTGCCTATCCTTGATTGAAGTTACTAGTATCTTCCCCATTAGATGCTTACCCTTAATTGAGTTTGTTGAATCTCTTCCTTAAGTGCTCAACCCTAATTAAAGTTTTGTTATCCCTTATAATTATTGACTTATCCTTCATTGAAGTCATTGATTATCTCTCTAATCGTTGGATTGTACTTATGTGGAATCATTGCTACACAACATCTCTTCCTTGTTGAGCTATTGTTATGTTGTACCATTATTTCCTGTTGCGTCTTTCCTTGTAAGCTCGTTCTTCTGTCTCTTTGCGTTCTGGAGTTCCTGAGTTGATTTACTTGTCGTATTCTTGTGTTATTGTCGATGTTGCTTTTGTATTCAGTGTTGTGTTTGCACGAGATTTCTGCAATGCGGTTGTTATTGTGGCATGAGGTTTCTATCGTACGTTAGTTACTATGGCACGAGGATTCTTTCGTGCGTTCGTTATTGTGGCGCGAGGTTTCTGTCGTGCGGTTATTATTGGTTTCACGAGGTTTCTGCCGTGCCATTGTGATTAATATTTGATTTGAGACTACGAGGAGGTACCTCAGAAGGGTTCTGTTGTCATTTCTCCTTTTCTGTGCACTTGTCTTAGATTGTTGTTTTCCTTAGCATACTGCTAATTGTTTTCCTCTGTGTTGCTCTATTTACTCAATTCTATGTAGCTATCTTGTTGTGCTTGTCGTTACGTTCACTTCATTGCTGTCTTATTTACACTGTATATTTTGTGGTGATCGTATCTTATGTACCATTCCTTATCTCTACTCTTAATTATAGACTTGAATTGTGGTATAACACATGCACAAGCATACACGTAGATGAACCACCCATATTGGTTTAAGGAGATTAGTCCTGACGCTATTGATCATTACATGTACTCTTGTCTACTTGCCTTCTGTGTGAGAGTTGTCCTCTTGGAACTTGAGTCATCCGTGTGTTTATGGATTGAAATGTGGGCACAAAGTTCCAAGTGATTAGGGTTCAAGAATTCGGAACCGTGAGTTGTGATTATGAGGTTCGGTACCTCGCGTGGAAGTGCTTGAATAAATCTGGTGTGAAAGTGGTTGTTCATAGTGAGTTGTTTCTGGTTTTCTTTTATTTGGTTTCACTATATTAGACTGTATTCAGTTTACTCTACAACATTATTACCTGACTGCTTTTTGTTACATATTGTTGTCATTAGTGTATCATTGCAAGTATTAATCTGTGTTCCTTATCCTTCTTATCTTTATATTAATATTGTTTCCTCTGTTAGTTCACCTTCACACTTGATCAGGTTGTATAGTACGGTAGGTGTCTTGACTATCCCTCGTCACTAATTTACCGAGGTTAGTCTTGATACTTACTAGGTACCGTTGTGGTGTACTCATACTATGCTAGCGCTTCTACACATTTTTGTGCAAATCCAGGTGCCACAATTGTTGTTGATTATTAGCTGGCTCGTCGAGCTACGGAGACTCAAGGTAAACCTGTCATTGTGTTCGCAGGCCTCGGAGTCACCTTCTGATTTTGTTTGTACTGTTTGATTTCCGTTCCGAACAATTGTACTTAGGGAATCCCTTAGCGAACTCAATAGAGTTTATGGCTTGTACTACCGGTTTTGGGAATTGCAATTTGTATAAGATTTTTATCTCGTATTTTTATTTGACGATCAAATTCTTCTATTTGCTTAGTAAGTATTAGGCTTACCTAGTCTTAGAGACTAGGTACCGTCACAACATCCTATGAAGGGAAATTGGGGCCGTGACACTTGCCTCTGGACTTGTAAGATGACAAAAACAATGATTTTCGTGAATCAAAGTTTCATTAGTAGTGTGGATTAATTCCGGAGCCCAAGAAGTGAGTTTTAATTAGGATAAATGTTAAGAGAAGTGGGTCCCAACTATTTATGTAAATACAATTATTTAGTTAGAAGTCTGTTGGTTAGACGCAGTATATATACAATAGATGTAGTAGTGGTTGTACATACTTTATTAGTTGAGTTCAATTCTTCTCAATACATAGAAATGCTATTGCTTTCTCTCTCTCTGTTTCTCTCCTTCTAGAGCTCTCTTCTGCCATAGTTGTAGCTCCTTAACATGGTATCAGAGCTCGGTTTTCGGCCTCGCTTAGCTCATATATGACAGAATTCGTTTGTTAAGTAAGAGTTAGAGTCAATTTCTGAGTCAATTGCTCAATTCAAGCTACTTTTAACAACCTGGGGTTTTGAGATCTCACCTCGATTATTAATTTCTAGCCGCAAAAGTGTCGATTAATGAAGAAATAGTTGATGTTGAGTCGATTCCTCAGTCAGTTGATCAAGTTGATCACAATCATCCAATATACATCCCAAGTCTGATACTCGTCTCTGTTCAACTTTAAGGTTATGAGAATTATTATTTTTGGAGTCGATCATTAAAAATTATATTGCATGGTAAAAATAAGCTAGGGTTTGTGTTGGGTACATGTCGTAGGGAGATGGATGATTCTAGCCTACATGAGTTGTGGGACAGGTGTAATGCTATTGTTCTAGCCTAGATAATGAATACAGTATCGCCTAGTCTAATTAGTACAATGATCTATGCATCTGATGCTCACAAAGTATGGGAGGACCTTAGAGAAAGGTTTGATAAGGTCAATGCTTCTATGGCTTGCTATCTTCATAAGGAGATTGCCACCTTAACTCAGGGAATTTCCTTTTTTTCTTTATATTTCTTTAGACTTAGAGAGTTGTGGGATAAGTATGAAACTCTATATCCTCCACCTACCTGTAGATGTCCTAAATCTAAGAGGCATACTGAACGTTACCAGCGGCGGAAACTATATCAATTTTGACTCGTTTGAATAAGTCCTATGAGAATGCTAAGAACCAGGTTCTAATGACTAGGCCACTGCCTAACATAAATCATGCCTATGCAATGATTATCAATGTGGAGAGTCAAAGAATGCATGGGAAATGTGCTTCTCCCTCAACTGATAATAATGGAGTTGCAGCAATGATCAACAATAAGCCACATAATAGTAGTTATAATGGGGTTACAACAACAATTGAGGATTCAATACTAACAACTACAATGGAGGTTTTAAGTCTAGGAACTCATTTGGAAAGTGTGGAATATACTGTGAATACTTCAAAGGTAGAGGGCACACCAAAGACAACTATTACAAATTGCATGGTTACTCTTCAAATTTCAAAAATAGAAAGAGATGATGTCCTTCCAATACTCATGCAAATAGTGTTACAAGTGCTGTAAATCCAATCCTTGAGTCACACAATCAATCAACTCCACCTGCTTCACCTGCTCACTTCTTTACTCAAGAGTAGTACAATCAGATTCTTCAGCTACTAAGCAAAGGGCAAGAGACTGAACTTGTAGCAAATGTTGCAATTGCAGGGACAACAGGTATTGTTCATGCACTTATGTCACATCTTATAGACCAGAATTGGATAGTAGATATATGTGCTTCTAACCATATAGTTCATAGTCTTGATTTATTAGACTACTATAAAGAGTTTATTAGAAATGATAGGAACAAGGTACATTTACCTACTAAAGAGCAAGAAAATATTACACATAAAGGAGTTGCATCATTTTTCAAGGATACTCCTGTTCAAAATATTCTTCATATTCCAGATTTCAAATATAATTTACTCTTAATTTCAAAGATCACAAAGGAAGTGCAATGTCTCGTAGCTTTCTATCATAATCTTTGTATCTTCCAAGAACTCTCAAGTGGGAAGGTGTTGGGGATTGGTAAAGAAGAATTTGGACTTTACATTCTGAAGGCAAATAGAAGACCAGTGTCTGGATAGTAAGTGCTTTATAAGCAAATTTCTACTTCTTTTCCAATTGTAAATACCATTTTTGATGCATTTAACAAGTGTGATAGTCTAGCTACTGGACAGTCTTGTTCTATGACCTCTTTGTGGCACAGAAGGATATGTCATGCTCCATTAAAAGTCTTGCAAAAGCTAAATGGTGTACCTAGTCTAAAGCTAGAAGATCATCATTGTACTATTTGTCTTATTGCTAAACAATCAAGGTTACCTTTCTCTCATAGTCTGGCTTGTTCTAGTGCTGCATTTGATATTATGCATGCTGATGTGTGGGGGCCTTATAGGATACCAATGTATGATGGTAAAAGGTATTTCTTAACTCTAGTTTATGATCATTCTAGACACACATGAATCTATCTTATGCACACTAAAACTGATTCTATAGTTGTGATAAAAGACTTCCTAATATTGGTCAAAACTCAGTTTGGTAGTGGAGTAAAATGTCTTGAACTGATAATGGAACAGAGTTCTTTAATGAACAAATAGACACCTTGTTGAAGGAACATGGAGTTATCCATCAAAGCTCTTGTGTCTATACACCCCAACAGAATGAGGTTGTTGAAAGGAAGCACATGTCCATTTTAGACATGGCTAGGGCCTTGAGATTTCAAGCTTTTGTGCCCTTACAATTCTAGGAGGCATGTGTATCTACTGATGTCTATCTCTTGAACAGATTGCCCGTTGTAGTTCTACAAGGTAAATCTAATTTTGAACAGCTATTCCACAGGTCACTTTCTCTACACCATCTCTACACCATCTCAAGGTCTTTGGTAGCCTATGCTATGCAACCAATGTAAAGAAATTTGAAAAATTCATTCGTAGAATACCATTAGTTCATGTGGGGTATTCTTCCTCCCAAAAAGGGTATATTCTTTATGATTTACACTCTAAGGTTTTCTTTATCAGTAGGGATGTTATATTTAAGGAGGATGTATTCCCTTTCAAACAAAAGACTCCAGATTCTTCCATTCTATTTCCTGTGCTGGAGTTTGTTGAGACTTCATCTCCATCTCTTCAGCAAGAAACAACTCCTACCTCTACAATCAACTCTCCTTCTTCAGCTCCTGTTGAAGATCCTATACTCAACTCTTCTGAAGATCACTCACTTACTAACTTGTCAAACTCACAAGATTTTCCATCTACCTTGCCATATTCTCTAGTGGTAGAACTCAGAAAGTCTTCAAGAACCACTAAGCCACCTGTGTGTCTAAAAGACTTTGTGGTTCAGTCTCAGAAGGGTGCTTGCCAATATCCAATTTAAAACTATGTAGGCTACAATAATCTTTTTCCAGCTTATCAGGCTTCTATTGCTGCTTATTCTGCTATTTTGGAGCCTATGTCTTTGTTTGAAGCAGTCGAGATCCTAAGTAGATCGATGCCATGCAGACTGAAATTGCAGATCCTGAGGAAAATAACACCTGGTTAGTGGTAGATCTTCCACCAGGAAAAACTCCTATAGGCTGCAAGTGGGTGTTCAAAGTTAAGTAAAAGTCCACAGGAGAAGTGGAGAGGTACAAGCTAGGTTAGTTGCCAAAGGATATAGTCAGCAGGAGGGGATAGACTACACTGAAACTTTCTCGACAATTGTCAAAATGGTAATTGTGAGGGCTGTCATTGCACTAGTTGCTGCACCAGATTGCTTTATATTTCAGATGGATGTTCACAATGCCTTTCTTCAAGGTGATTTGTTGGAAGAAGTCAACATGACAATGCCTGATGCCTTTTGAAGCCAGGGGGAGTGTAGTAAGGTTTGCAGGCTACACAAGTCCTTATATGGCTTGAAATAGGCACCTAGACAATGGAACCTGAAATTGACTGAAGCATTGGTAGGTATGAGATTTGTGCAGAGCCAATTTGACTATTCATTGTTTACAAAAATGGTTGGACATGAGTTGCTGATCATATTAGTATATGTTGATGATCTTGGTTACTGGAAGCAATTTACCGCTTATTAAGCAAGTCAAGAAAGATTTGGAAGAGAGGTTCAAGATGAAGGACCTAGGAGAGTTAAAATACTTTCTAGGCATTGAGTTTTCCAGATCTCATAAGGGGACAATTATGTGTCATATGAAGTATGCTCTAGAATTGGTGTCTGAATCAGGCTTAGCAGGTGGCAAGCCAGCAAGTACACCTTTAGAATTCAATCACAAACTCACCTATGTTGAGTTTGACCAGCTGATACATGGTGGAAAGAGTGCTATTGATGATGCAGAACTTGATGACAAAGGAAAGTTTCAGAGGATAGTTGGAAGGTTATTATACTTGACTACTACAAGGCCTGACATAGCCTTTGTGGTAAAAGTACTCAGTCAATATATGCATACACCATATGGAAGCTGCCTTGAGAGTAATCAGGTATATCAAAACAACACCAGAACTTGGTTTATTTATGCCAGCAGGAAAGTGTCATCAATTAGTTGCGTATTGTGACTCAGACTGGAGATCCCGTGTAGAGACTAGAAGGTCTGTCACATGATATATGGTGAAGTTTGGAGAAGCCTTAATCTCCTGGAAGTCCAAGTAATAGGGAACATTCTCCATAAGCTCCGCTGAAGCAGAATTTTGAAGCATGGCTGCCACTGTAGCTGAGGTTGTATGGCTGACTAGATTGTTTAAAGAACTAAGGGTTGAAGTTTCACTTCCTACTCGACTATTCTGTGACAGTAAGGCTTCTATCCAAATTGCAACTCATCCTATTTTTCATGAAAGGACCAAACACATAGACATCGGCTGTTATTTTGTAAGGGAGAAGATCTTACAAGGAGTCATACAGACTCAACACAGTGGAGCAACAGATCAACCAGCAGATATATTCACAAAAAGCTTGTGCAGATTACAACATGAATACTTGTTGAGCAAGCTCGGAATGAAAAATGTGCTTCATCCCTCACCTTGAGGGGAGTGTTAAGAGAAGTGGGTCCCAGCGATTTATGTAAATACAGTTAGTTGGTTAGATGTCTGTTAGTGGTTAGACACAATGTATCTACAGTAGATGTAGTTGTGGTTGTACCGACTTTATCAGTTGAGTTCATTTCTTCTCGATAAAACATATGTAAATTATCCTAAGCATCATTATAATTATATTTACGCAGCCATCAACATACAATGGATGTTCATTAATCTCGATTCTTATCGAGCAGCCACAAAAATACAAAGTCACCAACTCATGATCAAAGACAAGAATTAAAGTACTCTTATCTATTTAAGGTTAGTGCTCAATTGAATGATCATTCTTATCACGGGGCTTGTCCATTAATTATTTACATCCTCTTTTGGTACATGTTTAAGGGGTAAGAAGGATGTAAAAGCGTTGACCTATCTGATGCTAGATATTGTTTAAAGTGGAGAGTATTTTATGTGTCAACTTCTTGTATTCTTCATCCAAAAAAAAGAATTAAAAAAACCATCATTTACCTATAGAAAAAAGATTTGGGACATTATTTTATAATTAATTTTATATATCATCAAAAAGTTCACTTTTTTCAGTGGGTGCACTAGGGCGCCTCCATCATTTTCCTTGAGGATCCAAAACTCGATCGATGGTAGTTGTTTATGTGGATAAATTTGGTTACATCAGTTTCAACTAATGCTAAAAGGTAGTTCTATTTCAAAAGAAAGATACATCGAAATAAATAGAAGATCTATGTCACTCACATGATATCATCTTCACATGTAAAGCCTCAAAGGAGTATTATATAAAGACTTATATCTTACTTTTTCTTCGTTGGGAAATTAAGATGGGAAATCAAGATTTAAAATTTATGATATAGAATTTTAGTCATTTTAAGTTATTAGGTTTTAAATTGATAATTTATATATACTCAATAAATTTTTTAAAATAAATATAAAACTTGGATTAAAATTATTAGATTCGGCCAAACTTGTAAGTAACATGACACGGACTTAAATGTAGTGGAAGAAGAAAAGGAGGAAAGATTAATGGAAACCTAACTGTTGTTTTACTGATGAAATAAGAGATAGACATAGGCTGAACCGCCCTCTTGCAGTTGCAAAAAGGTTATGAAATCTGAATGAGTCTCCGCATGTTTAGTGAGGTTTAAGCATGCGGATGAAAAATGATGGCAAAATACATTGGGCCTTTAGATTTGGTTATTTTTGTCACTTTGAACACTTAAATATAGAGTTATTTCTATCAGACATTTCAATTAAATCTCGTATGTGCTAATTAAACACTATCAAGAGAAAAATCGCGTGAACATGGAAAACACTTGTTGATTTATTATTATTATTATTATTATTATTATTATTATTATATTATTATGATTATTTATATATCCTAATATATTATTCTTATTAAAGCTCTAACTTTTTCCCCGTTCTTCTATTTCTCTTCTTCTTCCCCTTAGACCGAACCTGTCGATTTTTTCTCTTTTGAAGCTCTCTTGAATTGGATCTCATCTTCTTCATATCTTGAAGTGTTTGTGGCAGCTCTTTTGAAGGTCACTCATTGGCGTGCGCTTCTCCACTCACTCATAATGTCGAACAAATCGAAGCCACATTCTTTAATAGAAATTTCTTGTTATTGTGGGATTGCTGCCAAATTATTACTTCATGGACTCCTAAAACTTAGATCGTTATTTTTTTTTCTTGGCAAAATCGAAGGCAAAGTTGCTTGCAATTTTTTCAGGTGGTATGACGATGAAATTCTTAAGAAACCTAAGAGGGTATTTCTAGTTTATTGAGCAGAGTAAAAATGTTCGAAGAAGAGAGGGATCAAGTTGGGATAATTTGGTTTTCCATTTTATGAAATGAGTTTCAATTTATTTTGGGGATGAAATTTATTGAGTGAAATGTTTTAATTATTTTGAACAATTTGTTGTTAAATTTAGGGTGTTAAGAGGCAATTGTAATGCACACACTTAATTTTTTAAAAGTATTTGGCGAACAATCTGGATATTGTTTAATTGGCACAGATGGAGTTTAGTTGGAGTGTCTGATAGGAACAACCCTATATTTATGTATCCAAATGACAAAAAGACCAAATTTAAGTGTCACTTATGTATTTTGCCAAAAAAGATTATATAGTAATTAAGGCGGCGTTACTGTGACGAATAATCATTTTCTTGTTATATATCAAGAGAGTATTACGATTTAAAATATTCATTTGGATGGATATACCAAAATTTATAATTCAACGACAAAAGTTATAAATTTAAGAATATATATAATGAATTACCATAGTTAAGTAATAGAAATTTATACGTGAGATATATATTTTTTATTCATTTGCAACTTATCCAAGTACGTTTTCCCTGCTCCTACTTTCTATTTTTTTTATTACTGTCTTATTACTAGAGAGACTTTCAAAATGCATAATTATCTAAGTTTTTCTTTGTCTTCTCCAGATACTCATGTGATTTTCTTACTTCTACTTGACTTGTTCACGTTGTGAATTGTTGCGACCAAACGCACATGTAAGTATACGCGGTCGTCAAGTAATAAAGTGACTAACCTAAAAGAAGTAATCTTTCTCGATAAAGTCGGTTGATTAGGGTAAAATTGTATCCCTTAGGAACCGTACATGCGCCTCTTGATGCATACGGTTCAAATTGTTAATCAATGTATAGATTCCAATCCTCTTTCTTTTTTTCTAGAAAGGTTTTTTCTTACTTCTAACGAAAGGGTTTTTCTTCGATTTTTCAATAAAGACGAGTTTTGACTCCTTTTTTATATTTTCGATTTTTCATTATAAAATTTTAAGTTATAAGAAAGGGTCATTGAACTTATCGAATTAACTTCTCATTGATGTATTCTTTCATTGAGATTTAATCCAAACCGCGATGGTATTTTCTTGTTCCTGAATGGGTATGTTTCATCTTTTTAGGTTTATGCTCGGATGTCGAACCCACGAGAACTTGTGATTAACTATTAACTAAATTAGACTATCCTAATTATCTAACCAAGGATTAAACTTAAAAGTAGTGATGGAAAAGTAATTAAACTAGAAAGAAAATAACTAATGAACTTTAAACAGAGGAAGGACAGATTTTTATATTATCAATGTGATGAAAACGATCTAGGATTATGGGCTATCTAACATTCCTATTGTATTCTTCAATTGAATTGACTAACTAATTTATCTAGTTTATTGGTTACCAGGTTTAATATTGCTCATAAGAATCTGTCGAGTTCTTACTCGCCTATTCAAGCTAGCCTAACGCCTATTTGTCTATGGAGTTAGAATTAACACGAAACGCATTTATAATTCCTGTAAATCAACCAAGCTAGACAATTAGGTATATATGTCTATCCTAACCGCGAATCCATTCCTCGATGCCCAGGTTCAAGAACTTGCTCTACTCAATCCTATGTGCAATCTAGAATTCCTACTTTCGAGTTCAATCTAGATTCGTAGATAGTATTCAATTGGTGATCAAGCAATTAAATAATTAAGCACAAGATTGAATAAATAAACCAATATGATAAATCAAGAAAGCAAAATTAATATCTGAATAACAATAGTCACGAAAGAACCAAAACCCTAGAACGTGAAGTTTAGCTCCACATAGACATGGTAGCCAAACAACAAATCATACAAAAGAAACATACAAATTACAAAGTTTGGCGAAAGAAAGATGGAATTTGATGAATTCCGGCCTCCACGGCGGCTCTATGCTTGTATTTTTCTCTCAAAATATACATACATTAAGCCGATTATCAACACCCCACACTTAAACTCTTGCTCGTCCTCGAGCAACAGAACTATATAACACTCCCAAAACGTGATTAGAAATATGAAAGAGGACTTCACAATTAATCTAATCAAACACACTACCTTTTGACTATAATCGATACTGGCCATTAAACATGAACACACAATTTTCACATTCTTTCCGCTTTTACATAGACCAAGTATACTCAATGTTATTCAACCAACTTAAGCACCCTCTCCAAAACCACCTTACCTCAAAAGACGACTTGTTTCCACTAAGCATCCTCAATTCACACACTCACCCAACACACAAAAGTATATAACATGCCCAATCGGTCATGAGACCAAGTGCCCTCACCACAAGCAAAAGAGTGAATATCAAAGTAGTCTGCACATTCAAATATGTCATTGAACATGAATTAAGGATATCACACAGTTGAACAAAGTTCACTCACTCTCACAAAGAATTCATGTGCATCCCGTGATCGTACCATAAGTTTGCCCGTAGTGTACATCTCTACTAATCTAAGCTAGCCAAATCTAGGATCAATTAGGACTTTAAGGTTGTAGTGTAGGCTAAGAGACGAGTAGGATACATTTAGGAATAGTGACTAACCCTCCTAAGAACTTCAATACACTACACTCGCAATTCAAGCACAATTTCTTCTCAACCTATTTATTTGTCATACACCATAACTAACATAGCCCTCATTTCCATCAAGCACCTTTATGGTTTCAGTAGCACGAGCGAGAAGGATTAGGAGGTATGTCTTTCTACATTATTTGAACTTTTGTTTGCTTTTTCTTGCAATTTTTTTTCTTTTTTCTTTTCTCTTATTTTCCTTCACACACTCCATACATTAAAGTTCATAAGCTAGTGATCTTTATTTACAATATTAGTACACCTTAAGGGCCCTTCCATGGTTCCACTCAAAATCCACTTCCCAATCTCTCACCTTACTTCTTTTAGCGACTAAGTGCCTTAGGAGGTAAAGGTTCAAGAATCTCAAATTAAGAATAAACTAGGAGTACGACTTGTAATGTGGTTGCCAAGGAAACATTCTATAGGCTCAAAGGGGCTAGCAACAAAAAAAATTATTTGTCAGTGACAAGTACCTTTATGGTCAAGCAAGAAACGCCTACGTCATCTCCTAGACTAGCACAACTTAACGATTTCACATTTATTTACATACGGGCAAGGTCTAGACTACACAAGATAGCACAGAATATCAATAATCCTTACACACACATGGCACTTAACTCACTCAAGACGATTCTGTTCGACTCTCAAGCTAAGCAAGCGTAGCAAGTTGAAATTTTTTAAGCAATAATGCACTAGGTGGCATACAAGTCAATCAACGGAGAAAAAGGCGTCAAAGAGTAGGCTACTTAATTCACTTGGGCATTACACATCAAATCATATATGCAGGAAAACATAGTGCATGTCATAACTTAATATGCCAACACCAAACATGTCAATAGGTTTCTCGAGAGCAATCTTAGTTTTCTCCCTTATCCTACTCCTAAGAAAGAAAAAAATAGAAACTAAACTAGAATACCCGGTTCGAGCTACACACTTGGAAAAGAACCAGTGTCGAAAGAAAAACCAAGAGATACTACCTAATTACCTAAAAAAATTAAATAAAATCTTTTTGATATTTTCAATCGGACATTAATCCCTCAAGAAAATTGTCCAACGGATCCATCGTCGGGAAAAGTCCAAAATTTTCAATTTTTTTTCATTTTTTTTTAATTATAAAATGAACTACGAAACTAAAAGAAGAATAAAAAATAAAAAAATAAAAAAATAAAATTAACATACTAATATAATACTACTAATGATCTAAAGGAAATTCCATCCCACACTTAAAAGAGTGCAGTGTCTCCAATGCACAAATAAAGAAAAAAATAATGAGGGTGGACAAGAAACTCCCTGAAAGGCCAAAGGACGAAGCACCAACAGCTCACGGGGTACTCAGATTTCTCCCAAGGATGGTCCTTTGTGTGGGCACCCCACACTTATTTCCAACCATCTAGCTCGCTTTTGCACTCTTCCAATGGATTTGTTTCCTATGCTCATAATCATAAACAACAAAAATAAATACTACAAAATAATAAAAATAAAATAAAATAAAAAATAAACAAAAAGGAAAGAAAATAGTAAAGTTGGGTTGCCTCCCAACAGGCGCCTGATTTAACGTCGCAACACGACTTGACCCACTTTTTGCCTCACCTCGAACTTATGAATTGAGCCCTAATTTGGGTTCAAACTTTCTATTATGTTCCCTGGGCGGTGAGACAAAGTTAATTCGACCAAGCAACCAATATCGCGTTTTACGCTTCTTGGCCTTCGGATGAGGTATGTAATTCTGTCTCTCTGGCACGACGAATTCAAGAATGTAGGCACCCCGTTGCTCATCCATTGGCTCCTCCAAAGGCTCAGATGACTCGATTACCATGTCATCATCCAAACACAATGTTGAAAAATGTATGGAATGAGGACCAATACGCCCTAACTCTAGAATTATATTACTCTTTACATCCTCATATGTACACATACTAGAGTCTTCAAATATAATATTATCTACTTCCTTACATGACTCTAGAGTGCTTTCCTCAACATAGACATCATCAATAAATGTATGGTTGAATAATTGGCTCTCCACATTTAGCTCCTCAATTTGGCGTATAAGCTCTTTTTCAGCTTCACACAACTCATTACTATTTTGTTGGGCGTTAGACGCATCAACCTTTGCATTCTGTTGAGCCTCTAAGTCGTGAATATCAGTGCCAAAATTTTCAATCTCTTGTCCCAGTTCAGCTCTTTCTTCTATTAAGTGTCTCATCTCATTAGTAGTTTCCTCACGTTGAGCCTCATATATTTCTAATTTTTCAACTTGTTCCACTAGTCATGTTTGGCTCAAAATCTCCGCTTTTTTCAAAATTTTCCTTTTCTTGGAACTCGCTATCTTCATTCAATTCCTCCATATTAGCGTTCATTCCTGTGATTGTTTCCCTTATTCTTTTCATATCTTTTTTGAGTTCACCTGTTGCTCCGCTACATGCCTCAGAATATCCTTAATATATGCATCACCTTCTATATCCTGCACTTCATTTCCCCTATCAAACTCACAAACATCATTAGAAAGATCATAATATGGGCTCAGAGAAGGATGAAAAGAATTAATACAACCATCCCAATGGCCATCTTGACCACCACACATATTATAAATATTACACTCAATAAGGATTGAGATTATGTGCACAGCTTGCTCCCCGGAATATTCTGACAATTTTTTCACCAGTGGGATCCTCCACAATATAGACAAGGATCATCAAAATAAGAATAACCATCATTCAAATAATTTTCATTCCAAGATGCCATGTTAAAATAAATAAAAAAAATACTAACTCAACTAAAAAAAAAATGAATAGATAAAAATAATAAATGTCTAATCTAGAAAATAGCTAATTTCTAAGTCCCCGACAGTGGTGCCAAAAATTTGTTGCGGCCAAACGCACACACAAGTATACGCGGTCGTCAAGTAATAAAGTGACTAAAAGTCGGATGTCGAACCCACAAGGACTTGTGATTAACTGTTAACTAAATTAGAATATCCTAATTATCTAACTAAGGATTAAACCTAAAAGTAGTGATGGTAAACTAATTAAACTAAAAGGAAAATAACTAGTGAACTTTAAACAGAGGAAGGACAAATTTTTCTATTATCAATGTGATGAAAACGATCTAGGGTTATTGTAACGACCCGGTCGGTCGTTACGTAGAACGTGCATTTTTTTTCCACTGTTTCTTCCTTGTCGTAGCTTGGATGGACTGTTCATGATATTTTAGAATTAATTAGCTCGGGTTCGGAGTGATTATAGAAGGAAATTAGACACTTAGTCTCTAAAAATAGCCTTAGAGTTGGAAAAGTCAACCTGGAGTTGACTTATTGGTAAATGACCTCGGAATGCAAATTTTATGGCTCAGATAGCTTTGTTAGGTAATTTGGGACTTAGGAGTGTGTTCGGAATATTTTTGTGATGTCCGGTGTAGGATTAGGCTTGAATTGGCGAAAGTTAGTTTTTGGCGATTTCCGGTCGGCAGTGGAAAATAGGCTATCGGGGTCGGAATGGAATTTTGACTGTTGGAACAAGTTCGTATAATCATTTTGGATATGTATGCAAAATTTCAGGGCAATCTGAGTTGTTTTGGGTAGTTTCGACATCGTTGGTGGAATTTAGAAATTTCAATGTTCATAAGCTTGAATTCGAGGAATTTTGGAGTTTTGATGTTGTTTTTGATGTTTCAAAGGCTCGACTAAGTTTGAATGATCATTTAGGACGTATTGGTATGTTTGGTTGAGGTACCGAGGGCCTCGGGTGTGTTTCGGGTGGTCAACGGACAAACGTTTCTCTTAAAGACTTGGCAGATTTTCTGTTGTTTTTTTCATCTGGTTTCCTCTTCCGCGATCGCATAAGTAGTCAAGCGATCGCGTAGGATTAGCAATGTGGGGGTAGAAGTTTGTTCTTCGCGATCGCAGTAGATGGGTCGCGATCGCGTGGGCTGAGAAGGTTGTTCAGTGCAATCGTGTGAGGGAGTCCGCGATCGCGTAGAGTTTCTGAGGCGCGTGTGGTAGTAGGCTGCTGTGCATCGCGATCGCGTGAAGGGGATTGCGATCACGTGAGTTTGGACCAAGATGAATCGCGATCGCGTGGGAGATGTTGCGATAGCGTAGGGTTAAAATCAGGGGCTGTTGAGTTACTCTCCGCGATCGCGACAGGATGTCTGCGATCGCGTAGAAGGAAATCGCTGGGCAGAAAATTTAAGTTAAAAAATGAGGGTTTTTAGCCATTTTTCAAAATTCCATTAGAGAGCTCGGGAGAAGGGAGATTTTGGAGAGAATTTCAGTGGGAGTCTTTTGGTAAGTATTCCTTGATCGTTTTTGGTCTAATTTCACGAATTAGTATTGATTATTTCCATGTAATTTGTGGAATCAAAGTAGAAATTGAGAAAAATTGGAAGAAAAGTTGGGAGACTCTTTTGATGATTTGAAGGGGTAACTGTGGTTGGATTTTTGTAAATTTGATATGGGTAGACTCGGGTGAAGATAAGGATTTAAGTTTTGTAAAATTTTCCGAATTCCGAGACGTGGGCCTGGGGGTCGGGTTTGGCCAATTTCGGGATTTTTGAGTATTCTTGATAAATTTTGATTGGGATTCACCTCTTAGAATATAATAATGATATACACTTGATTGTTGGTAGATTTGGAGCGCCCGGAGGTCGAATTTCGAGGCAAAGGCACTGCGGAGTAGTGTTTTAGCCGGTTTTGAGGTAAGTAACGTCTTCAACCTTGGAACTGAGGGTTCGAAACCCCAAATTTTCTGATAATTGATGTTAATTAAGGTGACGCACTTTCCAAGTGACAGGCATGCGGGCGTTCACCGAATGTTTGTAGCCTGGCTCATCCCATGACACTGTCTAAGGGTGGTTTCATACTGATATTGATACTGTGAAGGTAGAGACTTCCTTGAACATATTAGAAATCATGATAAGTGTAAATGCTAAGGCTTCACGCCAATGTGTTTAGACCGGAATGGTCAATTGTTGCTGTCTCTATTTGTGGTTATTCCCTGTTATTCACTCAGTCCTGTTGTAGCCTACATTCTCATGCCTTAGTTTCAGAAATTGTTAGTTATTTTCATATTATCATTGTTTGGGTTGAATTATAGATATATATATCTGAGATCATGGTGAGTGAGATTGAAAAGTATTGACTGAGTGGGGCCTAGAGCCTGATTTTGAGACAGTTATGAGATCGGGCTGCACACTGCATCGATCCTTGGATCATGCCTTCGTTGGCTTGATATAGCGCTTGGGCTTATAGGAGCCTTTCCGGAGTATTTACACCCCTAGTGAGCGCACATATATTGAGGGATGGATCTTCCTTGGACATGGATCTTGTCCGAGTGATATGTTTCGGAGATGGATCTTCTCCGTGGTATCTTGTTTCGGAGATGGATCTTCTCCGTGGGGCTGGATTGGCCTTTTTCCTCAGTACTAGGTGACTGTGTCACTTGTGTTATGTAATATCCGGGATGGATTTTCCCTGGGCATGATGGCCAATTCGAGTACTAGGTGGACTTCATTATGAGAGTTTGGATACTGTATACATAACATTTCTGATTTTACACAAACTTATGCAAGTTTACAAACATAACTTGGTGAATTTCGCTTACTTTTTACTATATTACTGTCATGTTCAAACTATATGTTGTTGTTCAAATTATCGGAGGTTTAGTCTGTCACTAACTCTCAGCCCAGAGGTTATTTTCGTTACTTATTGAGTTGGTGTACTCACGTTATACCCTGCACCTCGTGTGCAGATCCAGGTACATTGAGATCCAGTTCTGGTCAGTGAGTCGTAGCAGTTTCATCGGAGTTGACGAGGTAGCATCTGGCGACCGTGATCTCGTCATCTCTTTCTTTTCTACCTGTCGTATTTATTTTCAAACTATGTTGGTCATTTCTTTTCGGGTTGTATTATGTATTAGTATCTCATGACTGTGTGACACCGGATCCGGGAGTTGTAGATTTTGGGTTTTTGGTTTCATAAGTTTCTTTTAAATATAGATCTTTAGTATATTTAACTTCAGGCAGTTGAAAAAAAATGGTAATTTACTTGATAATCGCTTCTAGTTTTGTTACAATTGAGTGGCTGGCCTGGTTCCACGACAGGCGCCATCACGACCCCAGAATTGGATCGTGACAAGTTGGTATCAGAGCCCTAGGTTGAATAGGTCTCACCAGTCATGAGCAGGTTTAGTAGAGTCTTGCAGATCGGTATGGAGACGTCTGTACTTATCTTCAAGAGGCTACAGAACCCTTAGGAAAATTCCACATTTTTGAATTCTATCGTGCGACTCTGTTAAATCCTGGAACTAAACTTCTGTTGTTTCATTCTCTCATAGATGGTGAGGACTCGTGCTACCGATAGAGGTGATCAGACACCAGCAGGACCAGTTAGAGGCCAGGGCCGCCGTGGCCGCCGTGGCCGTGGTCATGTCAGAGGGAGGGGTGCTTCCCACACAGCAACTGGGGTAGCACCTGTGGACCCTCCCGTTGCTCAAGATCAGGTCCCCGCAGCTGAGATTCCAACGGGCCAGGCTCAGGCACCAGTAGTTCCCATAGTGATTTCGGGTCTTCAGGAGACCCTAGCTCAGATTTTGACGGTGTGCACCAGCTTGGCACAGTTCGTTGTGATGTACACTAGTGCTACTACTTCTCAAGCCGGGGGAGGCATTCAGACTCTAGCTGCCCGGACGCTTGAGCAGGTCACCCAGGGACTTCAGACACCTGAGGCAGTTCCAGTGCAGCCTATTGCTTCGGTACAGGATTATGTGGTCCCAACTTTAGTTGATGATGAGCAGCGTAGGTTGGAGAGGTTCAGTAGACTCCAACCTCCGACGTTTAGTGGTACAGAGGGCGAGGATGCGCAATCCTTCTTGGAAAAGTGTCAGAGGATTCTACGCACAGCAGGGATACTAGAGGCCAGCGGAGTTCCATTTACTACTTTCCAGTTCTCAGGAGCTGCAGTTGCTTGGTGGGAGGCTTATGAGAGGCGTAGACCCGCTGATGTAGCGCCCCTTACATGGCACCAGTTCTCCATTCTCTTTTTGGAGAAGTATATACCACAGTCTCGTAGAGAGGAGCTGCGCAGAGAGTTCGAGTAGTTGCGTCAAGGAGACATGACCGTGATGCAGTATGAGATAAGGTTCTCTGAGTTAGCCCATCATGCCATCTAGCTAGTTCCCACAGACCGAGAGAGGATCCAGAGGTTTGTTGACGGTCTTACTTATCAGTTACGGATCGTTCTGACCAGGGAGAGGGTATCTGGGTCTTCTTTAGAGGATGTAGTTGACATAGCCAGGGAGATTGAGTCAGTGCGCCGCCAGGAGCGTGTTGAGAGGGAGGCCAAGAGGCCTTGAGGATCTGGTAGTTATGGTGGTGGTCACTCGGGAGGTCAGTCTCAGTATAGCAGAGGTTGTCCATTCAGACCTCCTTAGCCAGCTCGTCTAGCTTATAGCGGTACTTCATCAGGACACGGTCCCCTTAGTTCTCATCTGGGCCGTTCATCATTCAGTGCACTTCCAGCCCAGAGGTCATTCAGGCCACAGTCAGTTCAGGTTCTTTAGCACATGGCTCTTCTAGCAGCTACTCTGGTTCCAGGGGTTCCCTTCAGACCCCAGCGTCTTTTGCTGAGAGGGGTTGTTTCGAGTGTGGGGATCCATGTCACATCAAGAGGTATTGTCCACGCCCTTCTGGTAGTTCTTATAAGCAGAGGAGCCAGCCTCCAGCTTCAGCACGAGTTTCTACACCACCCGCCCAGGCAGCCGGGGGTGGAGGTCAGTTAGTCCGAGGCTGCCCTAGAGGGGGAGGTCGATCAGGTGGAGGACAGGCCCGTTTCTATGCACTTCCGGCCAGACCAGATGCCATAGCTTCAGATGCAGTGATTACATGTATTATTTTCGTCTGTCACCGAGATGCTTCGGTATTGTTTGATCCTGGTTCTACGTATGCATATGTTTCATCATATTTTGCACATTTCTTGGATATGCCTCGTGAGTCTACAAGGGGGTCCCTTTTTATATGTGAAGGACCTTAGGAAAAACAATTAAAAGGCTCCTGAAAACATGTGACTGCGGTGAAATAAATGTAGTTTAGCATGTGAAAGGTTGTGGACATGTGAAATCGGTGTGCTGCATGTGACGAAGCATGTGGAGGCATGTGAAAGCATGTGAAAGTGGGACCCGAATGGTTTGGAAGGATGTGGAATTTTGTTTTGGCATGGGTAGATGATTTTTTAAGGTTTTTTGGTACGTAATGTAGGATTATGGTGGGATTAAGAGGGATTTAGATAATTGTCTTCCATCGATCTTCTAGGTTTGTCTTCTAGGCATCTTTTCAGAGATCTTGTGTAGTAACGCCTAGAACTTGACGGATCTTTTTCGGCATGTTCCTTCTCCTTTGGATTGTGGGATATGATTCGCAACCTTAATCTCGAGATGTCCAGAGTGATTTTTTCCCCAGATAATTTCATACGGAGTTTGATATTCTTTTACTGCTTCTCGGACTTTTTCCCAGTAAGGATGAGTGCTGGTATAATTCCAACTTGCCCAATCTTTTGGCCATATTTCTTTCGGGATGCACCTGTTTTGCTGGAAGATAATTATTTGTGCTTCACTGTATTCTTCTTCCATGGATAAGATAGACACGGGAAATTTCCACCAGAATGACGCCTCTGCTTGTGCCTGGACTTTTCCATTAATAATCTTCGCTGGCCTATGAAACATGAATACCTTTGCATTGTCGGAATCGTTAAAACATTTTACCCAATATCTTCTAGGCTTGAACCATAATAAAAACACTTTAAGAGCTGGTTCAATGTTGTCAAAATCTTTGAAAACATTGCACTTGACCCCATATGGCTTGAGAATTGATCCTGCATGTCTCCGAAAAACTTGAAGCTCATAATAGGTTCTTCTTTCCATAAGAATTGACGGATCAAAGGGATCCATGAGGTTGAACAACTCCGGTGGATGACTTGTTGGCTTCAATGAACTTGTTCCTGATACATTTGAGAACATGATGATTTGATGGTTGGCTCTTGATTTGACTTCATCTTTGCTGGGGAAAATCTGTTTGAAAATTCTTCCGGTCGAGACAGAAAATCTGCAAGAATATTATCCTTTCCTTTCAGGTGCCTGACTTGAAACTTGTATGGAGAGAACCATTGAGCCCATCTGAGAATTTGAGGATTGGGGATAATTTTTGCATTTATCTGGATCATCTTTGGGAAGGCCTTCATATCCATCTCTATCAGAAATTCTGTGTGAATCAAGAAAAAATTGAACTTCTTGATTCCATTTTTTACTGCAAGGATTTCTTTGAAGGTGGAGTGGTAATGTTGCTCCGCTTCTTTGAACTTTCCGCTGGCATATCCGCATATTTTCCTCTGGCCATCTTTTTCTTCAAATAGAACGGCACTCCAATACTCATTGCTGGCATCAGTCTGTAGTATTTTCTTACCGTCTGATGGGATGTAGAGGGACTTGACATTTTTAGAAATCTCCTTTATTTCCCTGACTGCTTCCTCTTGCTTCTTTCCCAATGATGGAGCATTTTTCTTGATCATGTCTGTGAGTGGAGAAATATATGTAGAGATATTTGGGATGAAATCTCTCACATAATTTACTATACCCAAGAACTGCTGGATCTGCTTTGTTGTAAGGTTGGTATCTGGAAACTTGAGTAGTTCTTGATATATATGTGGTCCTAGACTGTATGCGCCTTGGATAAAATGCATTCCAAGAAAATCAATCTCCTTTTGGGAAAGAACCATCTTTTTTGCTGAAAGCATGATCCCGTATTGTGTTATCAATGCCTCAAACTGACGAAGCAAATTGACATGTTCCTCCAATGTATAGCTGAATATCAGGATGTCATCAATGTAAACCAAAGAGGTATGGAGGATGGGCTGGAATATTTTTTATCATGGCTTTTTGGAACAAGGAGGGCGCATTTTTCAATCCGAAGGGCATGACCTTCCATTGGAAGTGATGATCGGGGATGCAAAAACCAGTTTTGGGTCTTTCTTCAGGGTGGATTCCCAATTGCCAAAATCTAGATTTTAAATCAAACTTGGAAAAATATTTGGCCTTGGCTAGTTGGGAGAAACAAGTGAGTTTATTTGGGATAGGAAATTTATCATCTTGGAGGAAATGGTTAAGTGGCTGGTAGTTAATGACTAACCTGAGTTTTCCTCTTGTCTGATCAGCTCTTTTGTTGACCTAGAATGCTTCGCATGCCCATTGTGAATCTGATGGCTCTATTAGATCAAATTCCAAAAGTTCTTCACATTCTTTCTTTGCAAGCCGGAGATGATTTGGATTCATGCCTGAATGAGTTGCTTTTGTTGGATTGATGTTTTCATTCTTCTTGAAAGGGAGCTTAATAATATATTCTTCATTTTTCCATAACGGGCTTTTCCCTTTCTTCATGAAGTCTTTGTGGGATTCAGCACATGAATTCTCAATGAGATGTTGCTCAATCTCTTTGATTTGTTCATCATTGGTGATTTGGAATAGCCTTGGAATCTCAGAATAAGGTTTGAACTAATTCTTGAAAGCTATCCCGTTAGCCTTGATCTGGAGTTGATCTCTGAGTTGTCTGTAAATGTCGAACCCGACAATAAGGTCTTTTCCTGGTACATCAGACCCTATCAGCTTGGTTTTGTACTTCAGTCCTGGAAAGAACTCAATTGTAACCGGATGCTTTGTGATGATAGTGGTAGTCAGGATTCCATTTGATGCAGTGTTGTAATCCTTAAAGTGCGGCATCCATTGATCTTCTGAGAGAACAAAAGGATTTATGAGTGAGGAAGCAGCTCCAGTGTCGATGAAAGAAATAACTCGAATTGGTCTATCCCATTTGGATGAATAGACTTTGAGTTCTACTTGAGGAACGAATGTGAAAGCATTGATCTCCTCTGGGGCTTCGATCTCTAGTTCTGAAATTTGATAGTGATCATTGCCTTGATCTTCATAGATATCCAGAGAGAATAGAGTTTCTTCACTAGGTTCATCATCCATAGAGAATATGGATTCAAGGTCTTCCTCTTTTCCGAGATTAATGCCAGTATAATCTTCAATTTCTTGAAGGAGTTTGACAGATATTCTTGATTGGGGACAGTTTTTTGCAAAATGTCCAATCTTGTGGAAAATAAAGCATTTTTTTTCTTGTGAAAATTTCCTGGCCTTCTACGTCTGAAATATTTTGTGCGTCTCTTGGACTTTGATTTTCCATCTGAAATTCTTGGCCATCTAAAACTCCTGAATCCTTTCTGTCGTCTAGATGTTTTGCAGGAACATCCTGATCCTGTGATTAGATCAGATCTGCGACATGCTTTGTCAAGCGCTGGGTTGTGCTGGATAATTTGTTTTAGGTCTGAGCGCTTCGTACAAATATCCTCCAAAGCTACGAATATAGCTTGCCTGATGTATCCGACTTGTGGGAGTGTTATTGATTGAAACATTTCTTCAATGATGGTCATGGTTCGGCTCGCCAACAACTTTGGAAGGGAAGAGACAAATGCTTGTTTCAGGTTGATGTCTCCGCCAATTTCAAAGTATATCTTTGCCATTTTTTGAAAATGCCTGTCAATGTCATTTCTGTCGAATGGCACACACTTCATCTCGAAGAGTTGTCTTCGCATTTTCTCCTGTCTTTGGCCAGTATCTCCGCAGAAAACTTCATGTAGAATCTTGATGTTAAAGGCGAAGTCCTGGGATGTAAGAAAAGTATTTTGTCTTGAATCCCAAGTGAATTCCACCAATCTCTGAGGATTCCTGAGAACTGTGAAGTTAATTCTGATAGGATGATATACTTTTCTCGTTCCACCAAATATTTGGTCACCATCCAAGTATAGAAGTCTTGGATCCTTTGAGGCCATTTTGAAACTTTGACGTCGTCTAAGGTGAAAGTGTGGAATCCAGTTCCAACTGGTTTTGACGCCATGGGTTCCTGTCTTCTTTTTGGGATTGGTTCACCCGTCATGCCTTCTTGATCCTCCTCTACTTCAGATATTTCTGGGTCTCTTGGTTGGTTCACAAATATCGGGAGATCATCTTATTCGGAAGAGTTTTCTGTGGAATCATTGCTTGATTGAAAGCTATCTTCCATTGTATCATCGTCAAAGGAATTTAGAGATTCTGACCATGTAGTATCTCCTTCTGACATGTTTCTTGGCTGGAAAACATAGAAGTCCGGAATCTTCTGATCGGAAATCATCAGACTTTCAGGGTTGGACCCTTTTGAATTTTCTCCTTGGTCTCGCCTTTTCTTGCTTTCTTTTTGGCTGCAAGAGAATCTTTCCTTTCCCAAACCATTTTTGCAATATCGAATCCAGGTTCTTCCTTTAACGGTTGGGTGAAAGAGATATGATTGTATGAGGTAGTAGGAAAAGTAGAAAAGGTGTTGTCCATTTTTGGTGAGGAATATGCTTGTGTTGACATGGGGTAGAAGGTAGGTTTTGAAGGGAAAAGTGGGGTTTTTTGTGACTCAAAGCGGTCATTTCTCAAAATTTGGATTTGTTCCTTGAGTGAAATCGTCTCTTTTTGTTGTTGTTGGAAGAATTGGAAAAGTGAAGTTCCTGGCGGACAAATCTCATAGTGTAAATTTGCCAATCTTATCTCCAAGGCTTTGATCAGTCCTGCATGCTGAGATGATGTCTGCTCCACCTTTTTCTCAATTGTTTCCACTTTGCTCATTAACTTGTTTTGTGCATGGACAACGTTTTTTATGGAGTTGCCAATATTGCTGAGCACTTTATTTTGGCAGATGGAATTTTCTGATTGCCAGTTCATTGTTGCCTCGATGTCACTTGTTTATGTTTTTCTTGGGGATTTTTGGAGCATGACTGATACCTTCTTTTTCAAAAGGTTGAAGTGGAGGAAAATCTTGGGTATGGATGGAACTTGAAGGACTCATCATGAATATTTGTGGGTGTGTGGACTTTTGGGTTGATGGAGTTTTAGGTTCAGGTGGCTTTTTGGATTCTGGGGTGATTTCACTATCTTCCCAACTCTGAGTGAATTTTTCTGGTAATTTTGGCCATTCTTGGGGTTTATAACTAACCAGAAATTCATATTTACCTGGATGGCTTAATGAACCAATTGAAGGGTCTTTGTTTTCATATTTGGCTCGAAACCGCTTTTCAGTAGTTTTCCCTTTTTTCTTGGATTTTTGCTTGGGCTAGTTGCGGTCAAATTTTCCCCAGTGATGCTGGTGGTGCTCATCATATTCTCCAATTGGATCTTCCAAACAATCTTGGCAATCACAATCGAGATCCCATGGGCAGTGTCCCGCAAAGGGGCATTTGAACCACCAAACGCTTTTGCCTTCTTTGTCGAAATGTCGACACCAGTCATGTTCTTCCATAAAGCTTTGTATATTCCATAAGAATTCTCTTTCGGGGTCAGGCCATGTATCTCGTGTATCTTTGGGTTGGATCATTTGGAAAGAAAAGATAGTTTTATTGGGTTTTTTGAGATGGGAATGTTCAAAGCTTATGGAAATAGTTTTGTCATTTCTTTTGGTAAAAGGTGGCTCACCAGATTGTAGAGGTTCTTCTGGTTCCCTTAACCTTTCATAATTTGTGATCCAGGAATCAGGAAGAATTTTGACAAACTCTTCTCTGGAAATTTGTCTGGGTATTTGGGTGCACATGTTATTTCCTTTCGTATCATCAATATTCAAGAGTAAAGCATTTTCTCCTCCGGGAAGGCAAAGATCCATGGCATGATTTTGGACTCGCCATGCTATTTGGTGATGAAGAGTGGCTTGGATAGAATCTTTGGCTTGTGGGGCACCTTGAATTTGGACCTGGATTTTTAGGGCTTCGGTTAAGTATGGGTCGTAAAGGGACATATTGAAATTTGAAAAGATAGTTATGAAAACAGTTTCTGCATTCAAGGTAACTTCTGCAGTACCCAAATTTGCATGTTGGTACTCCAAATATCTTGTGTCTAGAAGAGAAAGTCGAGCAACAACTGGTTGACCTTTTCTTCCATGATAAGTCAGAGCAATTCGGATAGCACCAAAATGGATATGGGTCAAACCATGGTCTCTCTACTGTCTGGGAAAATCATCTGGAATTTGGAGGGTAATAAACTGTTCCTCTCGGGTGGCAAGAATAGGATGCTGGTCGAGTCTTGAAGCAGAAACATTTTCCTTGACTCCTTTTGGTTTATGTTGGACTAAGGAACGGATTTGGGTCCATGGTGCAAATGATTTTTTGGCAAAAGCAGAGTAAGAGTTTATAAGGGTTAGTTCAGTTGAAGATACTTTTTGTTCATCGGGTAGGATATCTACTTCATAGAGATAATCATATTTTTTGGACAAAGTTTTATATAGAGTAGGAGACATATTTATTTTTGCTAGGGAAGAGGATGATGATGTAAACGACTCAGACATATTTAGTATACTGTTCCTCCCTCCGAAAGGATGGGCTGGCTCTGATACCACAGTATAAAGAACAGAGCAAGAGACTCCAAGAAAGTAAACTATATCATAGATATAGTTTTCCCAGTTTTCACTAGGAAAATTTCATGAGTTATTTGTAGCAAAAACTCTAAACTACTTCATTATTGAAAGCAATAAAAGGTCGGGAACAGTGTACCCCGAAAGTAACATGATTTTCTTTTGGGATGGTTTTTCCTTATTGTCGAAATGATGCCTCAACTAAGGATTGATGTACCTTATATTGGGAAAATGTGGCCAGGGAATGGAATACTCTATATTGGCAAGGATATCAATGAGTGGTGTACCCTACATTCAAGATCAAAACAACTAGGGAGTGGATACCCTATGTTGGAAAGGTAGACTAGGGAGTGGAGACCCTACGTCTAAAATAAATCAACTAGGGAGTGGATACCCTATGTTGGAAAGGGAGACTAGGGAGTGGAGACCCTACGTCTAAAATAAATCAACTAGGGAGTGGAAACCCTATGTTGGAAAATCATCAACTAGGGAGTGGAGGCCCTATGTTGGCTTCAGGTTATGCTGGCATCAACTAGGGAGTGGAGACCCTATATTGGCATCAACTAGGGAGTGGAGACCTTATGTTGGCATCAGGTTATGCTGGCATCAACTAAGTGGAGACCCTATGTTGGAAAACGAGACAAGAGAATTGTATACCCTATGCTAAAACGAACCAAAAGGATTTTTGTTTTTCAATTTTTTTTGATAATCATTCTTTTAAACAAATTGCCCCAATGCTTATTTTATGAGGACATAAATAAACTATTTTTTTCTCTTTTTTTTAAAACAAGACTTCTTTTCTTTTTTTAAATTATCCTAGGAGAAAATTCATCAGACTAGGTTTTCTTATCTTAGAAGAAAGATTCATCATACTAAGACGTCTATCATAGGAGAAAGTTCATCAAACTTGTTATAAATAGAATTCTATTTATGGTGAATGTTTATATTTTAGAGAGATTCTAGGGTTTGTTACTTGGTGACTAAGTCACTCTTTCCCTATAAATAGAGGGGTCTTACCCCATTGTAAATTATCCCAAAATTCAATAAGAATTTCCTCTCTCTCTCTTTCATGTTCTAAATGTCAATACCACACAAGAGGGGGGGGGGGGGTGATTTGTCACGACCCGAAATCCCACCTTTCAGGCCGTGACTGCGTCTAACGTTGAACCCGCTAGACAAGCCAACATACACAACACCTTGACATTTTTAAACCAACTTGGCAGTGATAAAGCAATTATCTTTCAAACCTTTACTGAAATAACCAGAACCACTTAAAAAGTTTTACAGCAGAAATGTAATAATATTCCGAAAAATGCATAATGAAATGATAAAGATAACAACATCGCAAAATCCCAAAACTGGGGTGTCACAACCTCACGGACTGTCTATAAGAATACTAAATACAAGTCTGAAAGGAAATACAATATTGTCTTTAGAATGGAAGGAGAAATAAGACAATAAGATACTAATAGCAGGAGAGACTCCAGGGCCCACGAACGCCAGTGGTATACCTTGAAGCTCGATGTGGACTGAAGGTGACTCCCTCAGAGTGGTCCACGGGGTCCGGAAGCGGGATCTGCACAACATAGAGAAGTGCAGTGTAGTATCAGTACGACCAACCCCATGTACTGAGTAAGTGTCGAGCCTAACCTCGGCCGAAGTAGTGACGAGGCTAGACTTAGCAAATAACGTTCACCTGTCCTATTCTACAACACAAAATACAAATAACAAAGCAAGGAAGGATAACATTCATATACGGGGAACGTGAGAAGATGAAGGGAAAAACAATAAGATAGAGCAGTTAATTAACATCAAGTAAGAAAAGAAACAATTTACCGAAAACTGATAAGGTATGAATGACATGTCTGAATGATAATAATGGCACTATATCACCCTTCGTGCTTTTACTCTCTTCCTCACCAATGCAATGTATGATGTAATCAATGTAATCATGGCATGACATTAACTTTCGTGCTTTAAATAAATGTAAACATGGCACGACATCACCCTTCGTGCTTTTACTCTCTTCCTCACCGATGCAATGTATGTTGTAATCAATGTAATCATGGCACGACATTAACCTTCGTGCTTTCAATAAATGTAAACATGGCACGGCATCACCCTTCGTGCTTTTACTCTCTTCCTCACTATGCATGACATGATGTAATCAATGTAAAAACATGGCACGGCATCACCCTTCGTGCTTTACACTCTTCCTCACCAATGCAAGACAATGTGTATGGTAAGGAATGCAGCATAGTGGGAAAAATACAGTTCAAATCACCCGGCAAGGGGAAAATATCAGTCATCATCTCAATAAATGCCCGACAAGGGTCTCAGCTATAACCAAATAACTCAATATATATACTGTATACTTGGATCCTCAATTGAACCGACATTACATAATCTCTACAACCAGTACATCAACCATAATCAACTTCTTAAGTAGAGGCAATCACATAGTATGATGAATATTGAAGAAATAACTAAAGTTTTATCAAAAATGGACCCACGGGCATGCTTGACTCACAATGTATAGGTACTCGTCACCTCACCTATACATTGAACA
>ML278347.1:0-29478 GCA_005239495.1 Nicotiana undulata
AGTTTATGAGAAGTATAGTTTTCTGTTTATAAGTGTTGAGTTAAAGGTGTTGTGAAAGGCTTGTCCTGAATTGCGAAAGTTTCTGGTAAACAAATACAAATTGATTGTGATAAAGGGGATGTGATAAGGGGGCGAAATAGATTGTGATAAGGGTGAAATAGATTGCGATGAGGGTGGATAATTGATTGTGATAAGTGTGGAGATTGATTGTGATAAGGGTGGAGAAATGATTGTGATAAGGGTGAACATTTATGTTTTATTGATTTTAAACACGAAGATTTGGAAACTTCACTATTTTAATCTATTGTTTCTCATATTATGCACATACAGTTATTTTAAATGTGAAATTTGGAAGTTTGGAAATATATTCGAGGATTTGGTTATAGCTGAGACATGGTAAAAGTGATTGAGTTATTTTAAATTGTTGTTACAATTGTTACCATTTACTTGTTTTAGATTTCTTTATTGCTTTATTATTTATTATTGTCATATGTTATGTATTTAATGCCCCGCCGTAGCCTCGTCACTACTTCGTCGAGGTTAGGCTCGGCACTTACTAAGTACATGGGGTCGGTTGTACTGATACAACACCCTGCACTCTTTTGTGCAGATCTAGGTACCGGCCAGCAGTAGAGATATTTAGAGAGGCTATTCATTTATTCAGATACACGAGATATATCTGCCGGCGTTCGTAGATCCCGAGAGTCTTCTCTTATTTTCATAAACATTGTTTTATTATATTCAGAACAGTACATTATTTCTTTCAGCCTAGTATTTGTAGTATTCTTTAGTAGTTCGTGAATTGTGACACCAGACTTTGGGGTAGTTCTAGATATATTTATATAATTAGCTCGTGGTTCGTTTTATTCAATTGTTTATTATTTTATCGTTGGAAATTATTTATCGATAACCAATAGATTCAGTTTACATCAGATTATGTTTTTATTATGTCTAAATGGATAATAAATGCAAAGTAGTTAATCGAATTCTAACATTGTCTTGCCTAGAAAGTGTGGTGTTAGGCGCCATCACGATCCCTAGGGTTGGGGATTTGGGTCGTGACACAAACGGAAACTCTTATCAATTTGAAGTTCTTTTTGTTAATTAAAAGAAGCTCGTTTGTTTTGAGGTCCGTTTCTTTCCTCCTCTTTCATTATCGATGAGATGATTTTAAGCATGATAATGATTTTATATTTGTTTGAGTCAGTAAGTATCTCAATTCGGCTTCTTAGAATCTCCCAATACACAAATTGTTGGTTGTTGATTTTAGTTGAAATTGAGTGTTTGATGTTATGCTCGAGCTTGACGGCGTCTTTATGATTCTCGTAAATACTTCATGTCTTTTGCAGTTAGGGTACTTATTTAATGGGCAAGCATTTCCGTAGTTTAATATCTTTTTAAATTAGTTTTGAGGTCAGATTTTCATATGAATTAGTGCTTGAAAAATTGCAATTCCTTAATATTAGTGTTCGATTACAGTGATGAGTTTTCCTTCTAATGTAAGTTAGTATGAAAATTCTACTGTTAATTTCATCAGTTCACTTTAGTTTCTGTTCATTTTCCTTTCTTTGGGTCAAAAAATCGTTAAGAGAAGATTTCAGTTAGGCATTTGGCCATTTCCTTGTCTAAGTTAGGTACTGTTAATTCTAAAGGGCCTTATTATATTTTAAGTTGCTTTTATTTGCCTTGTTGCTCTCATCGTCTCTTAATTTTCTTTGTGTTTTGCTTGCTCTGAATACCATATGTTTCATTGCGTGCGTATCTCTTATTGATAAATGGGTCGTGGGGTTTGTTCGATTTAAAGAGCAAAATCACATTTGGACTTCTTAAAGCAAAATTGTCATGGAAGACAACTGAAAAAGTGATAATAATTGGAGCTTTGGATTGTTTGTGTTAATTCTCTATTTCGCTATACCCGTTTGATCACTAAGAACATGCTAGGCCGTCGACATAGGGATAGGCAAACTTTAGGATTTTCGACGTACACGTTACATAATTATGGGTTCAGGAATTAAGACCTAAATACGCGTTCGCGTGGCTTTGAAGCTTTTCTTAAACATATTAAGCGTAACAAATTGTGTACACGTATGCATGACATGATTTAAGCGCAGATTTTTAAAACAAAACCAAGGTACGCGTTCACGCGACTTTGGCCAAGTTTTCTTAAATAATTAAGCGCGAAATATTGTGTACACGTACGCGTGACGTGATTTAAGCGCCGATTTTCAAAATAAAACTAAGGTACACGTTCGCGTGACTTTGGCCAAATAATTTAAATAATTTGAGCGAGATAAATTGTGTACGCATACGCGTGACATGATTTTTAGCGAACTAAATAAAATGAGTACACGTACGCATGACTCATCTCACGATAATTTCTTAAAAGCGGTAAAAGGTAAAAATATACATAGGTCCTAAAAATGAGTAATTAAACAATTTAAGCCAGGTATGATTAAAGCGACCGTGCTAGAACCACAGAACTAGGGAGTGCCTAACACCTTCTCCCGAGTTAACAAAATTTCTTACCCGGTCTTCTGGTTTCGTAGACTTTAACATAGAGTCAAAATTTCCTCGATTTGGGATTTAAAATAAACCGGTGACTTGGGAAACCATAAATTATCCCAAGTGGCGACTCTGAATAAATAAATAATCCCATTTCGATTATTGTCACTTTAATTGAAAAAACTCCCTTATCCCATCCCTTGGTGGGAAAAAGGAGGTGTGACAACTCTGCTGGGGAACGAACCCAGAATATCTGGTTCAGGATTCAAGAATTCGAGCTTGTTAATGTGATTTTACTTGGCTTTTCTGATTGTTGATATTACTGTATTTTGTGGGCCTAATGTGCTAATTGCCACTCATTTACCACTTTAGTATTATTTGAACTGTATTTAAATTACCTTCCTATGCCTCCCCTCTGAGTCTTCTAAAAAATGGTGCACACGTTCGCGTGGCCTCATTTTCTGTTAGAGGTCGTACCAAATAAGAGCGAGGATGGATCAGCAACAAGGTCGGGTAGACTTTCGTGCTCTTTGTACGTTGCCCAGCCTAGGCTTGAGTTGTCCGCTTGGGTAACCCAGGTCTAGAACACGACCCCAGGTTTAAACCTAAAATAAAAAAACCTCATGTCGGATTCTTAGTAGGAACGATTATTTGCATCACGTGCATTTGACTTAGGGGACTCAACACATGGGTTAAGTCCGTCTAGGACAGGTACACCCAAATAAAACGACTATCTTGATGCATTTTATGTGCTACATGTTGCATTCTTCAAGGGTAAAAGGGGTCATTTGGCGGACCAATGATGGTTGAGGGTAAATGAGAAAGAAAAGAGGGTTAAGTGTGAAAAGGAATCAAGTAGGGACCAGTTATATTTTTCTTTCACAAATTTATTTATTTATTTATTTTTTAAGAAAAAGACCGGAAAAAATGAAAATGAAAATCCAAAAAGATTTTGCCCTTTCCCATCATTTTTCAAAAAAAAAAAAAAAAAAAAAAAAAAAAGACAAAATATGTTTTCTCCAAATCAATTGTTTTTTTAATTCTCGCCCGTATCCAATCCTCCCGAACTACGCATACCTAGTTTTCGTCTTTCGAGGCGGGATATGTAGGCTGCCCATATAGGGTCTGGTCTTCTTAGTAAGTCTTAAGTTCTTGGCTTCGAGGGTCATAGCCTAATCCTGCATGTCTAGCCACTTTTGGCCACATCGACCGTTGTTGCAAAATGGGGTCATTTTCGCAAAAGTGGTTCAGTGACCCATGTCTTAGATTCCTAGGTCCACAACAAGATTTTCTCTCAGTTTGAGGTCCATTCCTGTCGAATTTGCATGTTTGACCACATAAGCCATTTCTGCACAATGGGGTCATTTTTGCAAGGCAAGTTTAGGGACATCGATTCTTGAGAATTTATGGGCCTCACTGAGGTATTCCCATACTTTGGAGGTTGTCCTAATTGAGTTTGCATTTCTAGCCTCCCGTCGGCCCCATAGGCCGTTTTGCAAAAATAGCCTCAATCGTGCCCTACATGTGTCTAATTGAAAGGTTATGGTCTCACATAGTGTTTTAAGTCTTTAACTCTATTTGGTCTTAGTTTTCTCATACAAGTGTGGATCTACTTATCGGAACTTGAGCATGACAGGCGCCCAGGACCATCCAGTCAGGACCGCTGCATTCAAGAGCTGCTTAATGACATATTTTTTTCTTTTATGTTTTGAGTCTCTTTTTTATGTTGTCTTTTACTTTCTAGTCATGTCCAGTAGTATTGAGTCTTTTATATGGTGTTAGAGTCTGTCGTAGTTAAGTTAAGTTTGTTGAGATTTTGTTACCATATTTCCTTTTTTGTATTTATGAAAAAAATTATAAATGGAAAATCCAAAAAGATTTTGTTTTTAGTTTATTTTGTTCATTACTTTTCCAGAACTACGCTTGATCTGATTCATGTGGACCATGATACATAGGCAACCTACATAGGGTTCGATAGAATCATTATGAAAAATGATGGAAAAAAAAGGAGAGAATGAAGATGTGGGAGGTGAAAAATGAGAGGAAATTGTAGTATGCAAGAAAAGAGCGATAATCATAAAGCAAAATGAGGAAAGAAATGAGCAAATCAAGGAGCGCAAGAGAGGAAATAAAGAAGAAAAGGGAAAGGAAAGCAAAATTGGGATGATGCCATATGACCTTGTGACCCTTGAAGTCATTCTAGAACCATTAATTATTGCTAGGCGCATTGCACGCAATGTGATTTTTTATATGATAAATGCTCTAACGCTAACATGTTGGCTTTGTTGTGTTCCTCTTTGGTACTTTCATTGTTATCATAACATGAGGTGGTTAGTTTGTGGTATTCTAGTGAGTCATCCGTACAACACAAGGTCAAAGATCAAGATAGCTATGGCTAGAAAAGAGTTGGACACAAGTGTTGTTGATCCATTTAAGGAGATTGTTGAATCAGAATCTGAGTTGAAAGAAGAAGTCTTGAGGTTGAAAGGACAGATGGCCGAAATATACCTAGCCTGGATTAGTGGGCGCCCTCCACCTTCATTCCCTACGATCTATGTAGAAAACCCAGCTTCCATTCCACCACTGTCCCAAGCCCAGATGCCCAATACAGTTGACCTTTCCCCACAACACGCACCAGGATTCACCCATTACCACTCCTACCCCGACACTTCGTCCCAAACTTTTCATGCTCCATCAGCCGAAACAACCTCAAACCCTGCTCCGACACCTTCTCCTATTTTGTACCCCCCCCCCCCCACAAGCCACCCTTCACCAATCTTGTAGTGAGACCCCGTTCCAAGCTCCAGATACCCAATACTACGCTCCCCAACCCACCTTCAAAGTCCTAGATCCTTATTCCTACACTCCTCACTTTGAGCCTCATGTTGAAACTGAGAAACCACCCAAGAACGCGGAGCAAGAGGAGATATTTAGGAAATTAAAGAGTTTGGAGCAATCATTGAGAAATATGAAAGGGTTAATAAGCCATGTGAGTGTGGCTTATAAGGATTTGTGCTTATTCCCTGATGTCCAACTCCCTGCCGGGCTCAAGATGCCCAAGTTTGACTTGTATGACGGACATGGGGATCCTGTAGCTCATCTGAGAGGTTATTGCAGTAAAATGAGAGGTGCTGGGGGGAAAGACAAATTAGTGATGGCGTACTTCAACCAGAGTCTGAGTGGGGAAGCTTTAGAATGGTACACCCGCCAGGACGCTAGCAGGTGGTTACATGGGATGATATGGCTTAGGCCTTTGCTCGACACTTTCGGTAATATGTAGACATTGTCCCAGATCGCCTATCTCTGACCAAGATGGAAAGAGGCCTAATGAAAGCTTTAGGGAATACGAGCTCAGATGGAGAGAGCAAGTTGCCCGAGTCAGTCCTCCGATGGAAGAAGACGAGATGGTTAAATACTTTCTTCAAGCTCAAGAGCCTACTTACTTTGGGCATTTGATATCGGTTGTGGGTAAGCCTTTTAATGATGTGATAAAAATGGGAGAAATGGTAGAAAATGGGCTGAAGTCAAGCAAAATCATGAGCTATTCTGCTTTAAAAGCCATGACATAGGCAATTCAGAATGACATGGGAAGCTTGCCGGGTCAAAAGGAACATGATGATGTTGCCATGGTTCTCTTAGGATCACGACATGGCTCAACGGGTCCGCTTCACTAATATAATCAGCTTCGATCCCAACCCCAAACCTATCCCCAAGCTCCACATAATCCACCTCAGTATTATCCTCCGAACAACGTCCGGTCATCTGTCCGACCACTAGGTCACTCCTTATGGCGAGCGCCAGCACCGCATAAGGGGCATGGAGGGGAACAAAGGCAAAGGAATAGTTTCACCCCAATCGGAGAATCCTCACAATCTTGTTTGAAAATTTAAAACATTCCGGCCTGATTGAGCCATTCATTGGCTATACTCCGGACCCATATGCAAAAGGTTTTGATCATGCTGTACGGTGCATGTACCACTCTAATGTCCAAGGGTATATCATTGAAGATTGTCGTTCTTTGAAAAGGGAAATAGAAAGAATGATTGAAGAAGGGATAACTGTGATCCGGGATAGTGACACCCAGAATATTGTGCGAAATCCTTTACCTGCACATGGTGATGCACACTTTGTGGGGATGATGTGTGGTGACATGGAGTATGAGAATACTTTCGGAAACTTGCTGACTAAAATTGAAGAAGGCCATGATGATTCTAATGAGCAAATTTGTGGCTAAATGTCAAGCGTAGCAGTTGAAAATTCGTTCCCTCCTCGCTAGGGAGGAATCTTGGTAGCTTGTTTTGATGTTTTTTCTATTATTTGGGTTATTTCAGGGTTGTGATCCAGATTTTATTTGTTTTATTGAGTCAAACCCTTCTATCCCTCTATTCTGTTTGTGTGTGTCTTGTTTGTCTGTTTTGTTGTTATTTTCATTATCCAAGTTATTTTAGGATTGTAGCTCGAGTTTTAGGTTGTTTGTCTTGTCGTTAAACCCTTCCATCCATTACTTAATGAAATACAGTTTGTCCTTTTGTGTCATTATGTGCTTAGTCCTCTTCAAGCCAGCTTTAGTGGCATGAAATGCATGCAGAGTTTTTAGATAGATCTTGAAAACCAGTCTAATCATGGAATAATGAAACACAATTTTGAATATGATAAAAGAGATGCATTTGAGGAAACAAGCAAAGATTCACGCATTCTAAGATAACCTGAAGCTTGAATTGAGTGAAACTGAGGCAGTTAGTCTAGGAATCAAGAGGTTGATAAGAGCATACTACAAGGAAATGTCTCTCAAGCAGTTGAATATAGATCAATCAATGTTGAAATGCATCCCTTCACATCAAGATAAGGTTGATTCAAGTCTGCTTCGAATTGGCCAGGGTCATTCATTGGGATAAAGATATTGCCCATTGGCACGTTGTGTTCATATTGATGCCATCAAGAGACATTGTGCATGGTTCATCAGCTAATTTTCAATTGCATTGTTTGTACTTGGCACTCTTAAAGTTTGGTATGACGAAAGCATTTTATTTTGCCACCCCATATACTTTTATCTTTTGCTACCCATTTTGAGCCTTAATTTGTTTTCTTTCATACCCCTCTTATGGAATCCGAAATAGAGTTAGAAAATAGATAGTATAGAAAAACAAAACAGAAAGGGAGAAAAGAAAAAAGAGAAAACAGAAAACGAGAAAAATAGAAAAGAAAAAAAAAGTAAAGGAAAACTGAGAAAAATAAAAGAAAAGAAGAATGAAGAAAAAGAAAAGAAAAGAAAAAGAAAAAGAAAGAAAAATGAGAAAAACAAAACGAATTGTTCTTTTGAACTACGTTCGACCTAATTCTTGTCACCACAAGATACGTAGGCGGCCTTATGGTTCGGTCCTATCAAAGCAAAAATCCAAGAAAAAATAATAAAAATAAAATTCCCCAGACTCCAAGAAACTTGGGCAAGAGTTTTAATTTTGGCCAAAAGATCTGATTCCAAAAGTTGTAAATTTGAACCCTTTAATCTTAAATTATTTTGAGCCGTCATGACACATTTTCTTTCCAACCCTGTCCAAAAGCCTACATTACGGTCCAAAGAAAGACCTTCCGACTAATCTTTGAGGATGTCAAAGAAAGTGTGTGGTGAAAGTATGATTTTATTGAATCATGGGCAATACCTTGTTCTCAGCACAAAGGGTCAAAATGATAAAAGAGAGAGTCTTATTGGTGAAAAGCGACGGTGAGTTGAGAAAAAGAGCAAAATTAGAGAGGCTTGATGGTGAAAACCCTTCTAGCACTACAAGTCGAATAAGGATCTTGAATCAGATAGGATAATCGGAGCATTGAAGCCCAGTTTCACGGCTTAGAGGTATAACAATAGTTGAACACTAGACTTTCTTGACAGATTAGGCCGCTTAATCCAAAATGCATGTCATGATCAGTGGAGCTGGCTTTCAAACCAGATTAGTTTCTACTTTGTTCTTTTCCTGGGTAAAAAAAATGTTTTGTTAGATACCATCTCTTCTTATTTTTTCCCTTAATTTGTTTCTCTTGTTTTGTTTGAGTCCCTTTTGAGTCTGTTTTGTCGAAAAAAGTGAGAAATGACTTCAAAATTTGCTACTAGCTTTCCAATTGCATAGAGCGGTGTCACGACCCAACCTTAGGGTCTGGTGTCACAATTCACGAACTACTAAAGAATACTAAAAATAATGGGCTCAAAAAAATAATGTGTAACTGTTCTGAATCAAATAAAACAGTAGTCTCAATATTATAGAGAATACTCTCGGGATCTGCGAACGCCGGCAAATATACCTCGTGTCTCCGGAAACGAAATAGGTAGCAGCTCTAAATATATCTACTGATGGTCGGTACCTGAATATGCACAAAAGGGTGCAGAGTGTAGTATCAGTACAACCGACCCCATGTACTGAGTAAGTGTCGAGCCTAACCTCGACGAAGTAGTGACGAGGCTACGGTGGGGATTTAGAAATATAACACGTGAAAATAATATATGAAGCAAGAAGGAAATCTAAACAAATAAATTAAATACTGCAACAACAATAAAATAACTCAGCCGCCTTTTCCAGGTCTCAACTATAACCAAATCTCAAATAATTTCAAAGTTTCCAAACTATAACTTTAAATAAAGGTAGTGCAAAAAAATATGAAGAATAGTAAAATAAACATTTAAGCTTTTCAAATCTTTATTTTCTTTGAAATTCGGTAAAAATATAAATGTCCTCCCTTATTGCTCCTTGTTGCGGCGTGCAACCCGCTCCCACCTGTCCACCCTTATTGCTCCTCCCTAAATATATCACCCTTATTACTCCTGTTGCGGCGTGCAACCCGATCCCACAAGACAATCACATCTCTTTATTTAATGAAAAGATTTCATAATTTAAGTCAAAACCCTTCACAACATTTATGTCTCAACAATCGTAAACAGAACAAGTTTCACTTCAAATAACAATAATAGCAGAATATGAAATAATGACAATAAAGCAATGAGTGTTCCAGCCTTTATTTTATAAACAGTAAACATGAATATTCTCCCTTATTGCTCGTTGTTGCGACGTGCAACCCGATCCCACATGTACACCCTTATTGCTCCTTCCTATATATATATATATATATATATATATATATCGCTCTTATTTCTCATGTTGCGACGTGCAACCCGATCTCACCAGTCCACCCTTATTACTCCTTGTTGCGGCGTGCAACCTGCCCCCNCTTGTTGCGGCGTGCAATCCGCTCCCACCAGACATATCATATCACTTAATTTATAAAAATTTCACAATTCAGGCCAAGCCTTTCAGAATACTTTTGCCTCCAAAATTATAAACAAGAATTGTATTTTCTCACAAACTTAATCAATATCATCTCAAAAATGAAACCAACAGGTACATATATATATATATATATATATATATATATATATATATATATATATATATATATATATATATCGTAAAACAATACAAAGCTGTTGAACCTTTTTGTACCACAATGGAACCAAATAAACAACCAATACTTTTCCAAAATAACCACAACAATATTTATCAACAAAGTAACAAGTCCAAGTAGTCTTATTAACAATAATGAACATAGAACAATTAAGACAAGAATCAATTAAGTTGGGAACGGGAAATTGATCATGCTTAACAGGAAAATTGGGTGGTGCATAGATACTCGTCACCTCACCTATACACCATTCCCACGCATTTCACATAGCAAACAAGTGGGAATTCCTATTCCCTCAAGTCAAAGTTAGACAAAACACTTACCTCAATTTCGCAGGTCATTCACTGCTCAATTACAACTTTCCCTTTAGAATCTTGCTCGAATCTAATCATAATTAAATTAATATAATTAATTAAGGCTAAAGGAACTAACTTTATTAAAAATTATAATTTTTCCTAAGTTTTCTAAAAAAAAGTGAAAATCGACCCCGGGCCCGCTTGGTCTAAACTCGGGGTTCGGACCAACTTACGTTTACCCATTCACCCACGAACCTAAATATACAATTAGTTTCGAAATCCGACCTCAATTCGAGGTAAAGATCCGATTTTTACAAAATTCCCTAATTCTACCTTAACCCTCAATTTTTACCGTGAAAATTCTTAGTTTTTTATTTAAAAGTGATGAAAAACAATGAGTAACTGAAAGAGTAAAGTTTAGAATTGATAACGTATGAATCGGTGATAATATTTGGGGAAGGAATTCGTTTCTAGGGCTGTGGGGTTCGAAAATTTGAAGAAGGAGTAGTCTGCCCGTTATATATATAATTTTCTGTCAGCTATTCTGCCTCGTTTCTCGTTCCAAATAATCCTGAACTCGATTTTTATGTCTCCAATGGATTCCTTGTGAAATTCTAATCAAGTTAGGATTTTGAATCACTCAATTTGATCTTATAATGAAGGATATATGTTGGTTTTAATATTTGCAAATAGTGCAGATTTTTAATACGCCGTTAGTGGCAACTTCGTAATTAACCTGAAAAATCTGACAACCTTAGTAAAATGCCCATAAAATACCCATACGATGTCCAAATTTGATGATTCTTTTTGCTACATGTCCGTAATTACGATACAGATCTAATACTTCATTCGAAACAATAATTGGCGCTCATTTGTGCAATATGATATCATTTATGCTTGAACAAACGACGTCGAAGTATAAGAATGAACGAGCGCAACACAATCCAAACCTATTTGAAACTCACCCGAGCCCTTGGGGCTCTAAACCAAACATGCACTCAAGTCTAAAAGCATCATACGACTTGCTCGTGCGATGAAATCATGTAATATAACATGTAAAACTATGAATTAAACCTCAAAACTCATTATTTTACTCAAGAACACTTATAGTTCATAAATTTTCAACCGGATGTCCGAATCACGTCAAACGAACTCCGTTTTTCACCAAATTTCACACACAAGGCCTAAATATCATAAAACATCTGTACCGGGCTCCGGAACCAAAATACGGGCCCGATACCAATGATTTCAAACATTAATTCTTTTCTTTATTTCAGAAATATTTCAGCAAAACAATTTATTTCAGAAATTGATTTCTAAGGCTTGGGACCTCGGAATTCATTTCCGGGCATACGCCCAAGTCCCATATTTTACTGCGACCTCCCGGGATCGTCGAAACACAGATCGGAGTCCGTTTACTCAAAATGTTGACTCAAGTCAACTAAAACAAAAATTTTAATTCTAAAAATTATTATTTATTATAGTTTCACATAAAAGCTTTTCGGTTTCACGTCCGGACTGCGCACGCAAATCGAGATAGTTAAAATTAATTTTTATATGGCTAATAAGCCTAGAACGAAGTCTAAATTCATAAAATGACCGCTTGGGTCATCACAATCTCTACCTCTAAAACAAACGTTCGTCCTCGAATGGACACAGAAGATTACCTGAATTTGCAAACAAGTGTGATATTTACTCTGCCTGTCCGACTCAGACTCCCAAGTAGCTGCCTCAACGGGCTGGCCTCTCCACAGCACTCGAACTGAAGGACAACTCTTAGACCTCAACTGGCGAACTTGTCGGTCTAAAATGGCTATCGGCTCCTCCTCATAAGTCAAGTCTTTGTCCAATTGGACAAAGCCAAAATCTAACACGTGGGACGGGTCACCATTTCCAGAGCATAGACACGTGGAATACCGGATGAACTGATGATAAACCTGGAGGAAACACAAGTCTATAAGCTACCTCCCTCACTCTATCAAGAATCTCAAATGGCCCGATATACCTAGGTCTCAACTTACCCTTCTTTCCAAACCTCTTAACACCCTTCATGGGCGACACACGAAGCAATACTCTCTCTACTACCATGAATGCCACATCATGAACCTTACGATCGGCATAACTCTTTTGCTAGACTGAGCTGCACGTAGTCTCTTCTGAATAATCTTGACCTTATCCAAGGCCTCCTGAACTAAATCTGTACCCAGTAACCTAGCCTCTCCCGGCTCGAACCATCCAACTGGCGATCTGCACCGTCTACCATATAATGCCTCATAAGGAGCCATCTGAATGTCGACCGATAGCTATTATTATAAGCAAACTCCGCAAATGGCAAGAATTGATCCCACGAACCTCCAAAGTCAATAACACAAGCGCGGAGCATATACTCCAATATCTGAATGGTACGCTCGGACTGCCCGTCAGTCTGAGGGTGAAATGTTGTACTCAACTCCACTCGGGTACCCAATTCACGCTGAACTGCCCTCCAAAAGTGCAAAGTAAACTGCGTACCCCGATCATAAATGATAGACACGGGCACACCATGAAGGCGAACAATCTCCCGAATATATAACTCAACCAACCGCTCTGAAGTATATGTACTCGCCACAGTAATGAAATGTGCTAATTTAGTTAGCCTATCCACAATAACCCAAACTGCATCGAATTTCCTCTGAGTCCGTGGGAGTCCAACAACAAAGTCCATAGTAATACACTCCCACTTCAACTCAGGAATCTCTATCTGCGGTAACAAACCATCGGGTCTCTGATGCTCATATTTTTACCTGCTGACAATTTAAGCAACGAGCCACATACCCAACAATGTCCTTCTTCATCCTTCTCCACCAATAATGCTGCCTCAAGTCTTGGTACGTTTTGGCTGCACCTGGATGAATCGAACACTTAGAACTGTGAGCCTCCTCAAGGATCAACTCACGAAGGCCATCAACATTAGGCACACATAACCGACCCTCTATCCTCAAAACACCATCATCTCCAACTGTAACCTGCTTGGAACCACCGTGCTGAACTGTGTCCCTAAGAACCGCCAAATATGGGTCATCATCCCGCCGCTTCCGGATATGCTCGATTAGAGAAGACCGAGCGACTGTACGATCTAGAACACTACTGGGGGAAATATCCAACCTCACGAACTGATTAGCCAACGTCTGAATGTTTGAAGCTAACAGCCTCTCACCAACTGGAATATACACAAGGCTGCCCATACTCACCGCCTCTATTTTCTTAATAGTTGTTCATAGCCAATTACAGAATGATCAACAACTTCACGTTAACAATAATCCCTTTCAACCTTCACAATACTGATGACGAGGTGCGATTCATGAAGACCTCATAATTATATACCCGACTTAACATGTCTCATTTAACGCCACATGGGCAGCACATACCTCGCAGATCAAAGCTCAATAATTCTGACAGGGATTTGGCAAATTATACACAATTAATTAGTTTATTTCTTTATTTCTTTATTTAATTATTATTAGTATTACTTTTATTATTATTATTATTATTATTATTATTATTATTATTATTATTATTATTATTATTATTATTATTATTATTATTTATTCATTTATTATTATGATCATTATCATTATTTTATACATAAATTATTGAATAAGCCTGGCATACATAACTCCCTACCAGTACTATAGTAAAGTTTTAATTCACTAGGGAGACTTTAAACACAAGAATTTCCATCACAAGGACCTCGTCCCTACATAACTTCCACCGCGGCTCGTAGCCCCATTTAAACATACCAAATCATATCAAAATGCGAGGATCTCGCCCTCAGTTTTGAATCACAAGTAATATCCACACCGCCAATCGAAACATTCCATTTTCTTCTTTCAAATATTTTTCGTTAAACAAAATTACAACATGTAATGATAGACATAGCTATCTCCATTAAATTTCTCAATACTAGTGTTCACACAAGTAGATTTTTGAGTTACGAAGCTCACCCGAGAGTAGAGAATATTAGAAGAATTTTATTAGTTACGCATAACCGTATTAAGTTCGGGTAATCATCACTTTATAATAATTATAGATTGTTCTTGTAATGACACCATTTAATGTAACGACCTCAGCCCTACCATAGAAAATATACCAACAGGTTGGGTCTCCACCTCTAGGAGTCTGACCTCCACCTTCGACATGTAAGTTAAGTTGTAACTGCAATGGGGCACGTAGCCTGAGTGTTCTGATGAAATATGACTCTCCCAAGTCTAGGACAATTTCTACCACTAGCCGAAATGAAGTATCAACCTGCCCTGAGTCGTCCAAAATTTTACAATCATGTTTGAGTCCTTTAATGAGTCTGGGGACTCGCCCTTTGGATATATGAACCAACGTAGGAGTATTACGGGATAACTTATCGAACCTGGTGGCATATTCTGACACCGTCATATGACCGGACACAACCGTTCAAACCTTATGTGCCACGCAATATGGAAAGTTTGAGAAACAAACTCTTTCAAAAGCATTATGAGAACTGAGTCAAATAGTTGATGTTGCACTGGCTGGTCGTCCTCTTCGTAGGCTTGCCTCAACCACCGACGACAAATTTCTCCTTTACCATGTTGACTCAACATCGCTGAGCTACCCCACTTTTTCATGTACCCTTCGTTATTCCTTGGGGTAACTCTTATCCTTATTGATGCACAATGACCCCAAAGGTAGAGCTCTATACAGATAAACCTTAGCACGAACCATATAGTCTAGAAGCTTGTCAACCACTATACTCCCTCTGGAGCACCCCAAAATCCGTAACCGTGAATTCCATGCTGAGTAGACCTTCTGTAGATTTAAATTTGTCTATATAACTCCTTTGGTACCGAGGTATATGGTTATTAAGGAGGCAGACATATCGCAAGTCCGAGCTTTATCTCTTGCAAAATATCGGGCCTTATACATTCCAAGCCAAAACCGATATAACACATGACCCCACAATTTATTCCTTGACAGTGGACTTCCCCACTTGGCACGAAGTCATAGGTCACAATGCCTGATAATCCACAATGTTAAACTTCACCACTCATATAAATCAACCTCGTTGCTTTAAACTATTCCCTTGTTATGCAATACTGAAGTAGCTATAAATCCTTCTGGGATATGGGCTAGTCCAACATGTACCGACTGAGCTAGAACCTCCGCGTCTAGATCCATTTGAGATTGTACAATAGGTGCTGATTTTTGAGCTTTAGTATAAGCTCAGCTTCTGTCTCTTCCCCTAATCGTAGTTGTCATTGGGGCTTTATCTCTTGTCCGGTTGTAAACACATTGCGTGTTGTCGAGATTTGTGAGAGGAAAAGAATAGACAAGTTCAATCATCAATGGTAAAATAAATTCGCACGATAGAGTAGAATAGAAGTGAAATTGTTCCTAACTTCATAGCCTCTGACAGATAAGTACAGACGTCTCTGTACCGATCCTTTAGACTCTACCAAGTTTGTTCGTGAATTGTGAGACCTAAGTAACCTAGTGCTCTGATACCAACTTGTCACGACCCAAATTCCGAACCTTAGGGATCGTGATAGCGCCTAACACCACACTTGCTAGGCAAGCCAATGTTAGAATTCGATTAACTACTTTGCATTAATTATCCATTTAGACATAATAATTTTTTTTAAAATTAATACTTAATCTAATGGCTTTAAATAAATAATTCACAATATAAAATAATGAACAATTAATTAAACCGAGCCATGAACTAATTATATAAATAAATCTACAACTACCTCAGCGTCTGATGTCACAATTCACGAACTACTAAAGAATACTAAAACTAATGGGCTGAAAGAAATAATGTGTAACTGTTCTGAATCAAATAAAACAGTAGTCTCAATATTATAGAGAAGACTCTCGGGATCTGGGAACGCCGACAGATATACCTCGTGTCTCCGGAAAAGAAATAGGTAGCAGCTCTAAATATCTCTACTGATGGTCGGTACCTGGATTTGCACAAAAGAGTGCAGAGTGTAGTATCAGTACAACCGACCCCATGTACTGAGTAAGTGTCGAGCCTAACCTCGACGAAGTAGTGACGAGGCTACGGCGTGGCTTTAGCAATATAACATATGACAATAATATATGAAGCAAGAAGGAAATCTAAACAAATAAATTAAATACTGAAACAACAATAAAATAACTCAGCCGCCTTTTCCAGGTCTCAGCTATAACCAATTCTCAAATAATTTCCAAGTTTCCAAACTATAACTCTAAATAAAGGTAGTGCCAAAAAAATATGAAGAATAGTAAAATAAACATTTAAGCTTTTCAAATCTTTATTTTCTTTGAAATTCAGTAAAAATATAAATGTCCTTCCTTATTGCTCCTTGTTGCGGCGTGCAACCCGCTCCCACCTGTCCACCCTTAATGCTCCTCCCTAAATATATCACCCTTATTACTCCTGTTGCGGCGTGCAACCCGATCCCACCAGACAATCACATCTCTTTATTTAATGAAAAGATTTCACAATTTAAGTCAAAACCCTTCAAAATATTTATGTCTCAACAATCGTAAACAGAACAAGTTTCACTTCAAATAACAATAATAGCAGAATATGAAATAATGACAATAAAGCAATGAGTATTCCAACCTTTATTTTATAAACAATAAACATGAATATTCTCCCTTATTGCTCGTTGTTGCGACGTGCAACCCGATCCCACCTGTCCACCCTTATTTCTCCTCCCTATATATATATATATATATATATTTCACTTCAAATAACAATAATAACAGAATATGAAATAATGACAATAAAGCAATGAGTGTTACAACCTTTATTTTATAAACAGTAAACATGAATATTCTCCCTTATTGCTCGTTGTTGCGACGTGCAACCCGATCCCACCTGTCCACCCTTATTGCTCCTCCCTATATATTCACCTTTGTTTCTCCTGTTGCGGCGTGCAATCCGATCCCACCTATCCACCCTTATTACTCCTTGTTGCGGCGTGCAATCCGCTCCCACCAGACATATCATGTCTCTTTATTTATAAAAATTTCACAATTCAGGCCAAGCCTTTCACAATACTTTTGCCTCCAAAATTATAAACAAGAACTGTATTTTCTCACAAACTTCATCAATATCATCTCAAAAATGAAACCAACAAGTACATATATATATACAAAGCTGCTGAACCTTTTTGTACCACAATGGAACCAAATAAACAACCAATACTCTTCCAAAATAACCACAACAATATTGAACAACAAAGTAACAAGGCCAAGTAGTCATATTAACAATAATGAACATAGAACAATTAAGACAAGAATCAATTAAGTTGGGAACGAGAAAGTGATCATGCTTAACAGGAAAATTGGGTGGTGCATAGATACTCGTCACCTCACCTATACACCATGCCCATGCATTTCACATAGCAAACAAGTGGAAATTCCTATTCCCTCAAGTCAAAGTTAGACAAAAGACTTACATCAATTTCGCAGGTCATTCACTGCTCAATTACAACTTTTCCTTTAGAATCTTGCTATAACTTGCTCGAATCTAATCATAATTAACTCAATATCATTAATTAAGGCTAAATGAACTAACTTTATTGAAAATTATAATTTTTCCTAAGTTTTCTCAATAAAAGTGAAAACCCGACCCCGGGCCCGCTTGGTCTAAACTCGGGGTTCGGACCAACTTACGTTTACCAATTCACCCACGAACCTAAATATACAATTAGTTTCAAAATCTGACCTCAATTCAAGGTAAAGATTCGATTTTTCCTAATTCTACCGTAACCCTCAATTTTTACCGTGAAAATTCTTAGTTTTTGATTTAAAAGTGATGAAAAACAACGAGTAATTGAAAAAGTAAAGTTTAGAATTGATTACCTATGACTCGGGGATAATATTTGGGGAAGGAATTCGTTTCTAGGGTTGTGGGGTTCAAAAATTTGAAGAAGGAGTAGTCTGCCCGTTTTATATATATTTTTCTGTCAGCTATTCTGCCTCGTTTCTCGTTCCAAACAATTCTGAACTCGATTTTTGTGTCTCCAATGGATTCCTTGTGAAATTCTAATCAAGTTAGGCTTTTGAATCTCTCAATTTGACCTTATAATGAAGGAGATATGTAGTTTTTCTAATATTTGCAAATAGTGCAGATTTTTAATACGTCGTTAGTGGTAATTTCGTAATTAACTTGAAAATTCTGGCAACCTTAGTAAAATGCCCATAAAATCCCATACGATGTCCAAATTCGATGATTCTTTCTGCTACGGATCCGTAATTACGATACAGATCTAATACTTCATTCAAAATAGAAATCAGAGCTCATTTGTTCAACATGATATCATTTATGCTTGAAGAAATGACGTCGAAGCATAAGAAAGAACGAACGCAACACAACCCAAGTCCCATATTTTACTACGAACCTCCCGGGACGTCGAAACACAGATCCGAGTCATTTTGCCGAGTTCCTTTGACATGGATCTCTCAAGCGCCCTAGTATACTCTACTTGTTTACCTGTGTCGGTTTGGGGTATGGTCAGTTCACCGGGGTTTATTCAAAATGTTGACTCAAGTCAACTAAAACTAAATTTTTAATTTTAAAAATTATTATTTCTTATATTTTCACATAAAAGCTTTCCGGTTTCACGCCCGGACTGTGCACGTAAATCGAGATAGTTAAAGTTAATCTTTTTATGGATAATAAGCCTAGAACGAAGTCTAAATTCATAAAATGACCCCTTAGGTCATCACAAGCGGCATCTGGCTAGCACATCAAAGAAGCATAATTCAGGAAGAACAACATGCACATTGATTTGATAATAATCGACGTGCTTTTGGATTCATGTGAAATGCAAAGGTTTGGTAATTGTCAATTCATGAGCAATACCTCGGGTATAAGGTATTGGGCTTGAACGGATCAGAGGTGTTTTCATTGATAAGGGTTGACAGAGAAACTAGTTAACCAATAACAAGCAAGGTCTTCCAAGTGGAAATCAAAGTTATCATGGCAAGTGAAGGAGCGGCAGCCCTCAAGGTCAAGGCCACAAACTAACCACCATGTTTTAAACTCACAAGTTTTTTTTTGTCTGAAACAGGAATGAAGGCTATGTTCATATCAAAGCTTGAATCTTTCAGGTGTAATGCCCCAATTCTGCTTATGCAAAAGCTATTGAGAAGATCACACGTCACCTCTAGAAGATGCACTTCCTAGTTGGGGTCTTTCTGGTTATACTTTTGTTTTAGGAGACGCACTTCCTAAATAAGATACCACCCCTAGGAGACGCACTTCCTAGTCTGAGGTTTTCAAGTTATATTTTTGTTTAGGAGACACACTTCCTAAATTGAGCATTTATCCCTAGGAGACGCACTTCCTAGTTTTGGTCATTTAAATTCATCCCTAGGAGACGCATGTCCTAGTTGGAGTCATTGAAGTTTTACCCGTTAGGAGACGCACTTCCTAGTATGGGTCTTTTAGATTACACCTTTTAGGAGACTCACTTCCTAGTTCGAGTGATTGAAGTTTTACCCCTAGGAGACGTACTTCCTAGTCTGGCTCTTTCAGGTTATATGTTGTTTTAGGAGACGCACTTACTAAATTGAGTTTTTTACCCCTAGGATTCGCACTTCTTAGTTTGAGTCATTGAAGTTTCACCCCTAGGAGACGCACTTCCTAGTCTAGTTTTTCAGGATATACTTTAGGAGACACACTTCCTAAATTGAAATTGCACCCCTAGGAGACGCACTTCCTAGCTTGGTTCGTTTAAGTTTCACCCCTAGGAGACGCACTTACTAGTCTAGGTTATTCAAGTTATATGTTGTATTAGGAGACGCACTTCCTAAATTGAGATTTTACCCCTAGGAGACGCACTTCCTAAATTGAGATTTTACCCCTAGGAGACGTACTTCCTAGTTTTGGGTCATTTATGTTCATTCCTAGGAGACGCACTTCCTAGTTTGAGTCATTGAAGTTTCACCCCTAGGAGACACACTTCCTAGTCTGGGGTTTTCAGGATATACTTTAGGAGACACACTTCCTAAATTGAAATTGCACCTCTAGGAGACGCACTTCCTAGCTTGGTTCATTTAAGTTTCACCCTTAGGAGATGCACTTCCTAGTCTGGGTCTTTCAAGTTATATGTTGTTTTAGGAGACACACTTCCTAAATTGAGATTTTACCCCTAGGAGACGCACTTCCTAGTCTGGGTCTTTCAAGTTATATGTTGTTTTAGGAGACACACTTCCTAAATTGAGATTTTACCCCTAGGAGACGCACTTCCTAGTTTTGGGTAATTTAAGTTGATTCCTAGGAGACGCACTCCCTAGTTCGAGTCATTGAAGTTTCACCCCCTAAGCGACGCACTTCCTAGTATGGGTATTTCAAGTTATATGTTGTTTTAGGAGACGCACTTCCTAAATTGAGATTTTACCCCTAGGAGACGCACTTCCTAGTTTGGGTCATTTAGTTTTATTCCTAGGAGACGCACTTCCTAGTTTGGGTCATTTACGTTCACCCCTAGGAGACGCACTTCCTAGTCTGGGTCTTTCAAGTTATAGTTTTGTTTTAGGAGACACACTTCCTAAATTGAGATTTTACCCCTAGGTGACACACTTCCTAGTTTTGGTCATTTAAATTCATCGCTAGGAGACACACGTCCTAGTTGGATTCATTGAAGTTTCACCCGTAGGAGACGCACTTCCTAGTCCTCGTTTTCAAGTTATATTTTGTCTAGGAGACGCACTTCCTAAATTGAGATTTTACCCCCAGGAGACACACTTCCTAGTTTGGGTAATTTAAGTTCATTCCTAGGAGACGCACTTCCTAGTTTGAGTCATTCAAGTTTCACCCCCAAGAGACGCACTTCCTAGTTTGGGTCATTCATGTTTCACTATTAGCAGACGCACTTTCTAGTCAAATATTCTTGGTTTTACTCACAGGAGACACACATCCTAGTCGAGTCTTTAGTTTATTCTCATCATTGCATTAGTAACATAAGTGGTTTACAGTTTTGCTAACAACTTACAAGTCTCCCGAGTGCAAACTAGGGCAGAAAATTTTGTTTGTTTTGTTGTTTTGATTGCAGGCACCCACCTGGAGAATGAGGGAATTCAATTTAAAGTTCAAGTCAGTAGCAGGCGCCTACCTGAAGAACGAGGGAAGTCATTTCAGAATTCAATTCATGTTAGAAGTAGCAGAAGCTCACGGCAAGAATGCAAGTCGACAATCCGAGATGACTAACAGAAGTAGTCTATGTCACGACCCAAAATCCATAAAGTCGTGATGGCGCCGGACACCACTGTCAGGCAAGCCAATCATTAAATGGTTAAGTTAAATTTCCTATTTTAGCATTTTTGAAATCATTACCGTTCACTTTATTACATAATAACTGAATAAAATCTGCTAAGTAAATACGATAGTTTAATATTCCATTTAAATAAAATACATCCCAAACACATCCCAGAACCCGGTGTCACAAGTGCATGAGCGAACTTCTAAGAATTTATATTGATACTACAATGCCTGTCTGAAATACAAGTTGGACAAGGAATTTAAAAATGAAAATACAATACATAGAGGAAGACTCTGCCGGCTGCGGGTCATCTCCGGGTGATGCCGCTCGTCTAAGTCTCTAAGTCAGCCATATTGCTGTGAAAGTACTTGTGCAATAAAAATCCACAACAAGTGTAGCATGAGTACGAAAATAACGTGTACTCAGTAAGTATCCCGCCTAACCTCGGAGAGGTAGTGACGAGAGGTCGAATTTGACACTTGCTATAAGTCAGTCTAGTATAATTAAGTGAGATGCTAAGCATGAGTATCATAGGCAATTTAATAATAATCAAGGATAAGAGATATCAACTTCTTTCACATTTAACACATTAAACCTTCGTCTTTTCAGTTGCCAATTTAAAACTTCTTAGGCCAATAAACAGAAATAATTACAGGAAATATGCAGCAACAATCATGCGCAAGAAAATGCCGAGGGTCGAATGGCGCGGACCAACAATAATAAACTGTGCACTGCCGAGGGTCGAACGGCTCGAACCCTAGATGCATCTATCTGCCACGCTCGCGAATCGATCATGCAATGCGGTTATACATAAATACAGGGTTTATCCTGCTCGCAAATCATACATGCGACTCAGGCACCAATAGATACACATTTTCACACAATAAGTCCACAAATTTATCAAGAAAGCAGTTACCCAGGAAAGTGAAAAAATTATCTTTAAAGGAACACGAAAAATAGCATTTAAGTCTTGGTTTTGAAATTCATTTACCAAATTTAATAATATTCAATAATATAACCTTATCAGGAACACAATTGACCACGAAGGAATCAATTCTCTTTCTAAATGTTTGAGAAAGGTACACTCTAGCCTTCTTAGGAAATAAATTACCAATTCAATAGCATTATCAGTTTAATATTATTGGCAGGATCAAATGTACAACACGTAAGGCATGCTAGTGGGTCCTAGACTACCCGGACACAAGCATAATAGCAGCTACGCACGGACTCTCGTCACCTCATACATACGTAGCCCCCGCAAATAATGACACATATTTAATTAGTTCACCTATGGGGACAATTCCCCCTCACAAAGTTAGAAAGGAAACTTACCTCGCTCCGAAATTCTATAACCGGCTTCCAAGCCCTTCCGACGACTCAAATTGATGCACAACGCCCCAAAACTATCCAAATAACGGGCAAACCAATAAAAATATACTCTAAACACAGCTTTACCATCCCCTGCTCAATCGATCATAACATTTTGTACAAATATCCAAATGATGAATGGTTTATTTTTTAGAAAACTAGATTGCAAGAGCTACAACTTTCTTATTTGCCAAATTTTCAGATTCTATAGTCTCCTCGCATCAGAAATTTCTGGGGAAAATGTAAAAACAGCTTTACCAGCCTTCATTCAATCGATCATTACTTTATGTAAAAACATCCAAATGGTGAATGGCTTATCTTTATGGAAACTAGAATGCAAGGTCTACAACTTTCATGTTTTGCAAATTTTCATATTCCTTATAGATTTCGATTTGTAAGCTTCCAAAGTCAGCTCTTCGATGCACCAGCTGCTGCTTTTCTGCAGAAATTTCAGCAGCTATATTGTCCGAAATCCCTTCCGTTAACCTTCCGAAATCCACCCGAGGCCCTCGGGACTTCAACTAATTATACCAACATGTCCCAAAACATGATACAAACTCGCTCGAGGCCTCAAATCACATCAAACAACGTCGAAATCATGAATCGCACCCCAATTCAAGCTTAATGAACTTGAAACTTCCACATTCGATGCCGAAACCTATCAAATCACGTCCGATTGACCTCAAATTTTTCACACAAGTCACATTCGACATTACGGACCTATTCCAACTTCCGGAATTGGAATCTGACCCCGATATCAAAAAGTCAAACTCTCGGTCAAACTTCTCAAAAACCTTCAAATTTCTATCTTTTGCCAAATGACTTCAAAATGACCTACGGACATCCGAATTCACTTCCGATCGCGCTCCCAACTCCAGAATCACCATACGGAGCTATTCCCAAACTCGGAATCCCAAACGGAGATCTGTAACTCTGAAATGCCTTCCAACCCAAATTTATGAAATTCTTCTAAAATACTAACTTCCACAAAATACGCCGAAACGCTCCCAGGTTATCCAAAACCCGATCCGGACATACGCCCAAGTCCGAAATCATCATACGAACCTTCTAGAACCTTCAGATCCTGATTCGAAGGTCGTTTACACAAAATTCCAATCTTAGCCAATTCTTCCAACTTAAGGCTTCCAAAATGAGAATTTTCTTACTACATTGACTTCGAACTTCCCGAAATTCAGTTCCGACCACACCTACAAGTCAAAATACTTGAAATGAAGTTGCTCATGACCTCAAACTGCTGAACGACGTGCTAGAGATCAAAACGCCCGATCGGGTCATTACATTCTCCCCCACTTATACAGACGTTCGTCCTCGAACGTGCTAGGAACTGCTCTGGAGTTATCTGAAATCACTGTTTAACACCTCGAGCACCTGCCCGTACTGCCACAACCCAATTGAGCACATAAGCTTGATCAAATCTAAAGATATCCTCCTTAATCCATACAATAAGCTCCGAACTCAGTTCCAACACCGGAGATTCTCTGCCAAGCATGTTTCTAAAATGAAATCTTTCGGACATATCCAAAATGACATTACGAACCTGTTCCAACTTCCGGAATTTCATTCCGACCCCGATAGCCTATTTTCCACTGCCGACAGGAAATCGCCAAAAATTAACTTTCACCAATTCAAGCCTAATTCTACACCGGACATCACAAAAATATTCCGAACACACTCCAAAGTCCCAAATCACCTAACGAAGCTATCCGTACCATAAAATTCGCATTCCGAGGTCATTTACCAATAAGTCAACTCTCAGTTGACTTTTCCAACTATAAAGTTATTTTTAAAGACTAAGTGTCTCAATTCTCACTACAACCATTCTGAACCCGAGCCAACCGACTCCAACACATCATAAGCAACTAAACAATGCATAACAAGGCAAAAACAGGAATAACAATGCAAATTCTACGGAACGACCAGTCGGGTCGTTACATTCTCCTTCACTTAAACACACGTTCGTCCTCGAACGTGTCTAGAGTTGTTCCAAACACCACCAAAATTGCCGTATAACCTACCATTCACATATTCAGAGATGATTCCATGTCACCCTGACCCATATAGGTCCGATAGTACCACACATATGAAATTTCGAAATCCAATCTTGACCCATAAACCTTAGAACTACATTTTAACTTCTGAATCAATTTACAAGCTCAAAATCCCACCACTATAACTGAATAAGTCTGAGCACACTATAACAAGTCATATCTATAACCCAAGATGAAATACCATGATACACTGCATGACTCAAGCACTCGTGGAGATAACTCCTAGTCACAATAGTTTCTTATAACAACCCAATACCGGTAAATAACCTCTCATCAAGCAAAACCTCGTTCTAACACTTTCATATACTGCCAATGATGAAAACAACACGCCGAACCTAGTAACCATTCGTCCGATCAACATCTATACCATCCAGAGCCATAACTTGTGCAACTCGTGCACTCCATAACATCCCAAGAACTCAATTCATAAAATAAAGAAGACTCAGACGAGAGGACTATCCTGCCACTAACAATTACCATTACCACATCGTGTTAAAAGCCTGGCACACACCGTAAAATCAAAACACCCGAATCTGACACTAAGGATCATACCTCTACCTAACTCCGCTACAAAGCGTGATCCCATCCAACCGTTGTACCACATAAAATACTCCAAGCCACCTTGATCAAATCAATAACCATGCGAAATTCGACATCAATTACTCAAAGTGCATTGCCATAACCACAGGGGAAAGCGAACGATACCATGCCACCCGAACCAGAAAGAACATAACCAATACGTCTCAATCCTGCAACACCTAATTACTTACCTAACTCAAATCTCTCTATCAAGCCCAGATAGAACCGCACCCTATGCACATATAACCAACAATCACATCTCCTCGAAACACCGAAGGTAACTCATAGATCAATCCAAAACACGAATAGGCTCAATGACAATCGAATGGTACATCCCTCAACAATAGCAACTCGGAGTCAACAATTCCGACTCAGTGTAGAACACACACCCATACTGGCCTACCAATAATTCTGAATCAACTCTGGTCATCCACATCAGGTAGATAACTCTCCAACGGTTCATAGTGACTGAATCATGACATATACTAACACCTGACAAGCTTTTCTCGCATCCTCATAGTTCACAACCACAAAATAATCTTTTTATTAGAACTCTTAGTCTCAAAGTCCATGAAGCGCACAAATTTACCATATCTGATCTCCAGTTCACTGCTCGAATACATAACACATCCCTAATACTCAATCCTTCCACGAGGGATACCCCTATAATACCTCTATCTCACCAAGAAACCTTGAATATCAGCAATCGATCCAACAAGAGAGTGTCGTAACACCAATGAAGCACCCTTATTCAAACACATTGCTTTAAACACATTGTCCTTTATGAATGTATACTCTCATCCAACCACCCAACAGCGGTATCCTTTACCTAGTGATTCGAAACTGCCAGTGCTGACCTTCCTTCTAGAACTGAACCGTGACCTCACATATGCCACCCTCCACTATACACGAAATATCGCATACGCCATGCAATCCTATGATAAATATGAGAACTTCATGCTCCCTTATTAGCAACAAACAACTACGTACCCAACTAGACAAGAACTTTCCATTTATCCCATTTAGAAGAAAAATCACTATACATCACATGGCCCTCACGCCAGTAGAAAATATACATCTCTAGCCGTGGTAGAAACCATCAAGAACTCCCGAATCACATTTGTACAACACCAAACCGCCAGGACTGAATCCTTCTAACTCAACCAAGCTACGCATGTAATCAAATCCCAAGAGAATTGCTAAGAAACACCTGTGACAACTCATTACTTCAACACGCCCACAGAACTAATGTCACGACCCGTTTCTGGGTTGTGATGGCGCCTGTCGTGGAACCAGGCTAGCCAACCGTTACAACAATACTCAATTCATTTACTAAAGAAATTTACTCGTCATTAGATCAATTCATAGAAATACCAACATTTTTAATCATTTAAAACAGCCTAACAAAAGAAATGGGCTCCAACAATCACCCTAGGATCTGGAGTCACGCAGTCATGAGCTACTAACATCAATACAACTGAGATTAGTAAAACTGAAGTTTTAAGTTTCAAAGTTCTAATACATAAGGGAAGAATAGGGAAAAGAGGGACAGGACAGCGAACGCCAGCTGCTACCTCGCCGACTCTGAGAGGATGGCTGCTATCACCGCTCCGCGTCAAATCTCGGTGCACCTGGATCTGCACACACAGTGTGCAGGTAAGTAACGAAAACAACCTACGGTCTGAGGAGGTAGTGACGAACTCAACCTCCGTAAATCACAGTTCGAATAATGAATATTTCAGGAATAACCGAGTATATCAGTGACAATATCCGTAAATAACAATTAAATGCCATGTATGTATCATGCAACTCTCACAGGTAGTCCTCTCGGTACACATAATTGGCCATTGGCCCAGGGAAATCCATCCCGTAACATGTACGACGTGGTGACTCAGTCACCAAGTACCGAGGGAGCGGGCCAATTCAGCCTTTCGGAGAAATCCATCTTCGGGATATCATACTCATTCATAATCTGTACCAGGGAAATCCATCCCTCCATATCTCATAAACAGTATCTGTGCCAGGGAAATCCATCCCTCTATATCTCATATCTCGGACAAATCCATGTCCAGGGAAATCCATCCCTCAATAACTGTGCGCTCACTGGGGGTGTAAAGACTCCGGAGGGGCCGCCAAGGATATGGCCCAAGCGCTATATATATATCAATCCCACGAAGGGTATATCATCTCAACATTTGGCTCTAGGCCCATACTCAGTCAGAATTACCAGTCTCCTCACAATACTCTCATTATGTAACAGCCCAAACAATGGCAATGCATGATAAATAAATGAATTCTGAGACTGAAATACGAATACGTGTATAATAACAGGACTGAGTATGCACAAGTAAAGTTCACAATAGAAATAACAGTAACGGACCCTTTCCGGTCTCCACATATAGACATGAAGTCTTATCATTTATACTTGTTATGTTACTTTTAGTTTCTACGCATTAATAGCGTTCACAGTACCGATATCATGGTGGAATAACAATTAAACCGTGCCTGGGGTTAAGCCGGGCCACAACAATTCAACCAACACTCATATGCCCGTCACTTGGCGAGTGTATCGTAGTAACTATCATCAATTAGCATGCACATTGGGGTTTTGAACCCCTCAGTTCCAAGGTTGAAGCCGTTACTTACCTCGAAACCGGCTCAACTCTACTCGGCCTGGCCCTTTCCTCGAGAATCGGCCTCCAAATGCTCCAAATCTATCAATAATCAATTACATGGCGTCACAATGTGCTAAGGAACAATCCCCAAATCAAAATTTAGCAAAAATACCAAAATCCCGAATTCGGTCAAAACCCGGCCCTCGGGCCCACGTCTCGAAAGTCAGAAATTTTCACAACACTAGGTCCCTTGACCTTTCCCGAGTCTAACCATACCAAGAACACGAAAATCGGACCTCAAATGGTCCTCCAATTCCCCCATTCTTCCTCTCTTAAACCCAAGCCCTAACCACCATTTTTCTACTGTTTTTACCCATGATTTCAACCTAAAATCGTTCTTAATGCACAACATAACGAGTTTTGAGTCCAAGAAACTTACCTCCTTGAAGAAACAACGAAATCCCTCTTCAAATGCCTTCAAAACCTCCAACCCGTGTGTAAAAATGGTGAAAGAGGACAAATTTCGCGAAGGCTGCCTTTTTATAGTTCTGCCCAGGCATTTCCGCAACGGCAGTGTATTTCTCGCACCTGCGGCTCCGCAGGCGCGACATTTCAACCGCACCTACGGAAGTCACTTAAACGCCCAAGCTCCGCGCCTGCGATTGCTTCACCGCAACGGCGGGCCCGCAGGGCGACACATTTACCGTGCCTGCGATCCTTCGCTTAACTCTCAGAGTCCGCGCCTGCGAACCCATCCCCTGCACCTGCGACCTCGCAGGTGCGACCTTTCTTCCGCCCTTGCGATGAATTTCCGCCCCTGCGACTTCACTCTCGCGCCTACAATGTCCGCACCTGCGGCCCAATCATCGCAGGTGCGATCACACCAGCAGTAGCAATTTCAGCTGCATTTCAAGTCACAATTCTTCGTTTAACGTCCGAAATCAATCCCGAGCCCCTCGGTACCCCAAACAAACTTACCAACATATCCAACATGGTTATTCAAACTTAGTTGAGCCATTAAAACACCAAAAACAACATCAAAACCATAAATTCTCATCTGATTCAAGCCTATGATTCCCAAACATTTCCGAAACACGCATTTGATAAAAAACCCAACCAAAACATCTCCAAATGATCTGAAATTTTGCGGGCAAGTCCAAAATGACGTAACGAAGCTACAACAACTCTCGGAATCCCATTCCGACCCTCGGATCCAAATCTCGCCTATCAACCGGAATTCGCCAAAATACTAACTTCGCCAATTCAAGCCTAATTCTACACCGGGCATCCTAAAAATATTCTGAACACACTCCTAAGTCCCAAATCACCTAAC
>ML278348.1:12667-52057 GCA_005239495.1 Nicotiana undulata
TGCGAGTTGGTAAGCTCCACCTCTTCCTGGAGCTTTCATAGGATGGTTACTTTTGTTGTACAGTTTGGGTATAGTCGGGGCCTTGTCCCGACAGTGCTTATGACATTCTTAGAGGCTATTGTGGACACAGTATTCTGGGTCTTTTTATAGCTTTCTGTCTCCAGCCCATAGGCTTGGCATGTATATATGTGTGTGTAGGCATGTATGTCTTCAATCGTGGCCTCGTCGGCCAGCTAGTACTTTTTTGTTTTGGCTTGTCTACCTTTGTTTATATGGCTTATTGTTATTCAGGTCATGACCTTAACGGTCCATGCTTAGTATTTCAGATGTTGTGTTGCCCGATCTGTTGGGCCCCTAGTTTAGTTAGCTAGTATGTTTAGTGGCTAACTCGATCGAATACAGTATCGAGTGCCAGTCGTGCCTCCCCTAGTTTGGGGCATGACAATAGATAATGCCGCCAAATCTTTAGGGCAAAAACAACTGCGGCTAACTCAAGATCGTGCGTAGGATAGTTCTGTTCATGTTTCCGCAACTATCTGGAGGCGTACGCGATAACCTTACTATGTTGCATAAGAACACAACCTAGGCCAATTCTCGAGGCATCACAATATACAACACAACCCTCGGTTCCATCCGTAAGAGTCAAGACAGGTGCCGTAGTAAGCCTTTTCTTTAGCTCCTGAAAACTTTGTTCACATGCCTCAGTCCACTGAAACTTAGCTCCCTTATGTGTCAGTTTCGTCAATGGTGCAGAGATAGAGGAAAATCCCTCCACAAACCTTCGGTAATACCCTGCCAAGCCTAAAAAGCTACGAACCTCTGTCGGACTCAAGGGCCTCAGCCAAGTCATCACAGCTTCAATCTTTTGTCCATCAACCTTGATACCATCGCCGGTAATAACATGACCAAGAAAAGCTACAGAAGTTAGCCAAAATTCACATTTAGAGAATTTAGCATATAACATGTAGTCCTGGAGAGTTTGCAATACAACTCGCAAGTGGTCCGCATGCTCGGCTTCCGATCGTGAATATATGAGGATGTCGTCAATAAACACAATCACAAATTCATCCAAGAATGGTTTGAATACCCGGTTCATAAGATCCATAAAGGCTGCTGGGGCATTTGTAAGCCCGAAAGACATGACAAGGAATTCAAAATGGCCATACCTCGTCCTAAATGCTGTTTTTGGGATATCAATATCCCTGACTCGTAGCTGATGATAACCGGATCGCAAGTCAATCTTCGAAAAGCATCTGGCACCTTGTAACTGGTCGAACAAGTCATCAATCTATGGAAGAGGATATTTATTCTTGATAGTGACTTTATTTAGTTGCCTGTAGTCAATACACATCCGCAAGGAGCCATCTTTCTTTCGAACAAAGAGCACCGGAGCACCCCATGGGGATGTACTTGGCCTAATGAAACCTTTATCGAGCAAGTCTTTAAGTTGTTCCTTCAATTCCCTTAGCTCTGCAGGAGCCATTCTGTAGGGAGGAATGGATATAGGTTGACGTATCAGGAAGCAAATCTATAGCGAAATCAATTTCCCTTTTGGAGGAATTCCTGGAAGCTCGTCAGGGAATACCGTCGGGAATTCATTCACAATAGGAACCGACTGAAGAGTCGCTGGATCCTTATCTATATCCCTGACATGAACCAGATGGTATATACAGCCTTTAGCAATAAACTTCTGAGCCCTAAGGTATGAAATAAACTTACCCTTGGGCGTGGTTGCATTACCTTTCCATTCAAGGACAGGCTCACCAGGAAAATGAAATCGGACCAATTTTGCACGAAAATCAATATTAGCATAACAAACTGCCAACCAATCCATACCCATAATGACATAGAAGTCTAGCATAACCAATTCAACTAAATCAACAGAGGTTGGACTGTCATTAATTAACATTGTACAACCTCAATAGACATGACTAGCTACAATAGAGTCGCCAACTGGCGTAGACACCTCAACTGACTGTGGCAACAACTCAGATCTCATGTCAAGCTTACCAGCAATAAATGGAGTAATATATGAAAATGTAGAGCCGGGATCTATCAAGGCGTAAATGGCATAAGAATGTATTGTCAATATACCTGTGACAACATCTGGGGATGCCTCTGAATCCTGTCGGCCTGTGAGTGCATAAAAGCGGTTCTGGCCACCACTAGAACCTGAGGNGAGAATGTATTGTCAATACACATGTGACAACATCAGGGGATGCCTCTGAATCATGTCGGCTTGTGAGTGCATAAAAGCGATTCTGTCCACCACTAGAACCTAAGGTATCTCCTCCACCTCTCCCCTACCACGACCCTAAGTAGGCTGTAGACCTGGTCGTAGAGCACGGACTGAGGGCGAAGAGGTTGTTTGGATCCTGAAGGCTGAGCTGGTGCACCTCTGCCTAACCCCGGGCACCGGCTAATAAATTGTCATGTCTGCCCACAATGATAACATGCACTCGAACCCTGTCTACATTTCCCGGTGTGAAAATTACCGCACTGAGTACATGGAGGAGCAGGCTATCTCATCTGTGCAGAACGCTCCTGTCGACGGCCCTCAGGCTGGCCTGAGCTCTACCCCGGTCCTGACTGAATATAGCGATCAAACCGCTGGCTCTGCATCTGTGGTGGGAAACTACCTGTTGACCGAGGTGGATATCGATTGAGTGGGGGCCTAAAATCACCCCGTGGATCCCTATAAGACCCCATAGTACGAGCCCTCTTACTCTGCTCCCTATTCCTGCGAGTAACACGAATCCGACGGGAAAGGTCCTCTATAGTTTGAGCGAAAGACTGTATGCGGGAAATATCTACATCATCTGATAGGGATGCTACCCTACAGTATCAGATGATCCCCCAAACCATCCACATAATGATGAACTCTAGCCCTCATAGTACGTACGATATCTGGTGCATACATTGCCAAAGAATTAAACTTATGGATATAATCCCTCACACTCATATCCCCCTGCTTCAGGCTAAGAAACTGGTCAAGACGGGCCTCCCGAACCTCTCGTGGCAAATAATGGGCTAAAAACGCCTCAGAGAAGTCCTCCCATTCTGCTGGCGGAGCATCAGGTCCTCTAGATCTCTCCCATGCCTCATACCATAGGACAGCTACATCACGTAGTCGAAANATGGGCTAAAAAGGCCTCAGAGAATTCCTCCCACTCTGTTGGCGGAGCATCAGGTCCTCTAGATCTCTCCCATGCCTCATACCATAGGACGGCTACATCACGTAGTCGAAAAGAAGCCAACTTCACAGCCTCGGTGACGGAGGCATGCATCACCCTCAATACTCTATACATATGGTCTACAAAGTCCTGGGGATCCTTAGTGGATCTGGATCCTGTAAATAATGGAGGGGCCAAATGAAGAAAATCTTGTACCGTCAAACTTCCTGTCCGATATCTCCGGGCATCTGCTCCCGACTCTAGTTGTCGCTCATGAATAGAAACCATCCTAGTCAGCAACTGAACTGCCTCCCTCATCCCCTTCTCCCCAGTCTCTGATGGGGGAACAACAGGTACTGGAGGTCCTCTGTCTCGAGCTGCCTCTGGTACCAATGGAACTGGTGAGGTTGGGGGTACTGCATCTCCCTGGGCTCCAACAAGTGCTGGGGAAGCTGAACCTAGGGGTATTAGAGACACATTGTGTGCCTCTAAGGGAAATTAATCCCTCTGACCCGGTGGGGAATGACTGGTACCTTCCCCCGGATCCATACCTATCTCTCGCTGTGCCATCTCCTGAGCGTAGGTAGCCTGTTAGATATGAAACACAAAGCACGATTTAGATTCCATATGTTCTTATAACTTTGCTCTATGCACGATCTATTAATTGAAAGAAATGTAACCATTCCTAAATGCCTCATAGCCTCCTGATTATAAGTGTGGTGCACAACACACCCATAAGCAAGACTCTACTAGACACGACTTGTGGACTCCCTGGGATACGACCTGCTNACACACCCATAAGCAAGACTCTACTAGACACGGCTTGTGGACTCCCTGGGATACGACCTGCCTCTGATACCAAGTTTGTCACGCCTCAAACTAGGGGAGGCACGACTGGCACTCGATACTGTATTTGATCGAGTTAGCCACTAAACATACTAGCTAACTAAACTGGGGGCCCAACAGATCGGGCAGCACAACATCTGAAATACTAAGCCTGGACCGTTAAGGTCATAACCCGAATAATAATAAGCCATATAAACAAAGGTAGACAAGCCAAAATAATAAAGTACTAGCTGGCCGACGAGGGCGCGACAGAAGACATACATGCCTACACACATATATATACATGCCAAGACTATGGGCTGGAGACTGAAAGCTGCAAAAAGAAACCTAGAATATTGTGTCCACAATAGCCTCTAAGAGTGTCATAAGCACTGGCGGGACAAGGCCCCGACTAAACCCAAACTGTACAACAAAAGTAACCATCCTATGAAAGCTCCAGGAAGCGATGGAGCTTACCAACTCACAGCTGAACCCCGAAATCCTAGCGGAGGGATCGATCAGAGTCCCTACTTGGACCTGCACGCACGAAACAAAAATGCAGTGTCCCCAAGCAACGGGACATCAGTACGAATGAAAATGTACTGGTATGTAAGGCAGAAAGTAGAACCATACATAGCTGATGTAAAAAGGGTAATAGAGATACCACCTGACACTGAAACTCTGATAGCCTCCATGGCTGACATCCGACCTCATAGTAATCAAATATGCATGGTATGCTCGTGTAATCGTATGTCGTGAATACATATATATTGATGCAAATGCATGACATACCCAACCAAATGCTAGCAATGGCGGTCTCTCCCGGTAGCTAACCGGTATCATATTGCCAACCTGTGGCTATCTGTACAATATATATAGTCTTTCGGGCAAATAGGCCCCTTACCTCCGATTATAGCTCGAAGTCCATGCATAATATGCCATGTATGATATGAACTTTGAATGCACATAATAGGCCATAACAAGAACTTAGCCAATCTTGGCTCATTGACACTCTTATTCTCATAATCTCATAATCACCTTCGTATCGCATACAAATGTCTCGTGGAACCTCATATGTTTTTTGAATAAGCTTGAAAACTTAACTCGACTTTTAGAAAGATAACTTAACTCTGAAGATGTTCATAAAAAGCTTAAGGTGCTNTCCGATTATAGCTCAAAGTCCATGCATAATATGTCATGTGTGATATGAACTTTGAATGCACATAATAGGCCATAACAAGAACTTAGCCAATCTTGGCTCATTGGTACTCTTATTCTCATAATATCATAATCACCTTCGTATCGCATACAAATATCTCGTGGAACCTCATATGTTTTTTGAATAAGCTTGAAAACTTCACTCGACTTTTAGAAAGATAACTTAACTTTGAAGATGTTCATAAAAAAACTTAAGGTGCTTCACTTAGTCCCTATACCTGATTTCTTGATAATTAGTAAAAGAAAGTATTTCAAAAATCAAGTGTTATAGTAGTTTAACATAAAAATTATATTTGAGATTTTTGGAAATCGACTATCACTTTAGAGATTTTAAAATACACTTTAACATGGAAGAAGGACTGATCGCAAATACTAAATGCCTTTATTTTTAAGTCACACAACCCAAAGACGAATAAGAATTCATATATATGGACATATAGTTAAGAAAGCCGACAAAATGATATATATAGATGTCGAATACCCTATTTAACCGAACGAGTGGAATATCAGCCTAATAGCATCATGAAAATAGTTCATCTACGATCCCAATGCCTTTCACAAAAGGTCTTTCTAGCAATAGAATAGTAAAATATCACATTTGGCGTCTTAGGAAATTCCTAGAATTCATGCTAAAAGGAAGGACGGAGCTTAGCCTTAACATACCTCTCCAACGAACGTCCGAATGCCTGTAATTCCTTCACGGAAGTTATTCCTTACGTCCTAAGCTTCGCAAAAACTATATATATGCAGCTTATATGCACCTATAAATAGTTCATAATTGAGTTTAAATCGGCAGATTTGCCATATGACCCTAACTTGACGAAACGTCCGTAGAACTTTGTAAAAACGATCATAAAAGAGTCCCAAGATGATTACCTTGGCAAACCAAGTATAAATCCTGAAGAACCAGCAAGAACAACAAATTCCTATCTTCCAAAAATAGCTCCAAACACAGCTAATAGAAGGGGAAAACGATTGCAAAACGTAGAGATTGCGTTTCTAGGCACGGGGCCAAACTTTAACGATAGAATCGCTAAAAACGCACCTTAATCACTCAAGAATACCATGGGACCTTCTCTTCAGCTTGCTCACTGTTTTGGGACTAAAATGAAATGTTTTGGGGTCTTAAAAGTCGAATTTGCCAACTTATACCACTTGTTTGACCCGACCCGGTTCGCGACCCGGTTTCAGCCCGGACAGTCCGCGGTATAATAGTCATAACGTTTTACTCCGATGTAGGTTTGATGTGAGGTTTTTTTGGTTGCAAACTAGACTCGTAGACCTTCGATTAGGTAGGTTGTGGGTCCCATAAATCTTTATATATTGGTAGAAATGATCTGATACATTTGACCCAAAGTTTAGAAAGTTTATTAGAGAAATTTACGATAACTTTTGCCGACCTTTATTTCGCAACTTGCTTGACTCCAAAACTTAACATGTGACCAGTGTGATATTATAATACCTAATAACAAATTATTCTTAGAATATTAGACACTCTTAGTCTTATCCCACAGGTGCAAGTTAACTTAAACCTTCCGAACGCGCGGGGTGCTACCCGAGCCATTTCTTTAATCACGAATCTTTGTTCAAGGGATTCCTTTGACCTAAAGCTTTAGTTTAGTTCCTTGATATTAACACACATTTTCAGTCTTATTCTCCCAATATGCTATACCCAATCATATATACCTAATATAACCACGCCACATTACGTATATTACGTAAGAGAAGAGAAAAAAAACACATGGGTTCTCACAACGGTAATGGGAATGAATCTTTGGGGCATGCTTTATTTAAATCAGTATAATCTACACATACCCTACATTTGCCATTATTTTTAGGTACCACCACAGTGTTAGCTAACCAGTTAGGGTACGTTACCTCTCGTATCGAACCAATTTTCAAGAGTTTTCGTACCTCTTCGTCATTTACTTGATTCTTGAATGGTCCTTGCTTTCTTTTCTTCTGCTTAACAGGTACGAAGGATGGATCTTCATTTAGTTTATGAGTCATCACTTCGGGTGGAATACCTGTTATATCTGAGTGGGACCACGTAAAAGCAATCTGTGTTAGATTTTAAATAATCAATTAACGTACATTTTTTATTGGGACTCAGCCTCGTGCCTACATACACCTTTTGTTCAGGTTTCAAACAATGGAACAGCTTCGAGCTCTTCCGTAGTTGTTTTTATGTGTTCGTATTCTTCCGGTTCATGAATGACGTCCGGTCTAGAGTCTACATCTATATGGTCCGACGCATCTCCCGTGGTGACTGGATCCACCTTCTCGTGGGTATATCTTCCCGTACCTATTTGGTTAGTAGTTTTTTCCGTACCTGTTTGGCCGGTGACATCTGCTTGAAAGATTTCTCTATCTTTTGGTTCTTCCGTCCCTTTTTTGTTATAAAGTGTCACGGAATTTATGTTTCTAGAGGTCTGTTGATCACCTCTAATTTGTCTGATCCCCCATTCTAAGGGGAATTTGATTACCTGATGTAAGGTGGATGGTACTGCTTTCATATCATGGATCCAAGGCCTTCCCATAATCACATTATAAGCCATGTCAGTATCAATGACTTGGAATTTGGTGTTCTTAGTTACTCCCTCAGCGTAAGTGCTAAGTTCGATTTCTTCTTTGGTTATCACCGTAGAGTTATCAAATCCTGATATGGCTCGTGCCTTTAGGATCACCTAATTTCCCATGAGCATTTCTTCCACGACTCTTAACAAGATGATATTAACTGAACTACCTGGATTAATCAACACTCTTTTAACGTTAGTGTCATGAATGAGTAGGGATATTACCAGGGCATCATTATGAGGAAGCATTAGTCCACCAAAATCTGCGTCGTCAAAGGTTATTTCATCTTCGGTTGGATCTTCTCGAGCCCGCTTTCCGTGGGTAATTGTGACATTTGATGATAATTGGAAAACTATTCCTTTTACTTCTTCTCCTCCATGTATCACATTGTACGGTTCGCTTTGGAGAAGGAGGCTTGGGGGCTCCTGCATGTTCTTCATATATGCCTGTTTACCTTTATCATTAAATAATTCTGTTAAATAGCCCTGTTTCAATAAATGTTCTATTTTACCTTGTAAAAATCTGCAATCCGCAGTCCTGTGCTCATGATCGTTATGGAATTCACTCCAGAAATCTGGGTTCCTTTAGTTTGGATTTGATCGCATATCTTTGGGCTATTTAACTTTATCTCCCATATTTTTTAATATTGAGACAAGTTCAGGAGTACTTACATTAAAGGTATGATCCACAATTCGGGAATTACCTCTAGGTCGTTCATCTCGATCTTTTCTGGATCTAGATGAGGGTGAGCCCACGTCTCTTCCTGGTGGTCTATAGTCTGACCTCGTATTTTCGAACCTGGGATGAATTTCACGTCCCGAGGGTCCTAAGTAAGGATCGTACCTATTTTTACCTGATCTCCTGTCAGATTCAGGACGTCTGGATCTCGAATGATCTTCATTTCTCGAACGAGCAATGATATCTTCTTCTATTCTGAGTTTAGTGTTATACTTGTTATACACATCATTCCAAGTTGTAGTTGGGAATTCTCTTAGAATTTCCTTGAGTAGTCTCGTGGCTCCGAGCTTTTATCATTTAGGTTACTTGCAAATTCCATGGCTTCCCAATTATCAGGCACCCTGGGTAATTGCATTCTTTCTCGTTGGAACCTGTCTACAAATTCGCGGAGTATTTTCGTGTCTCCTTGCTTTATTTTGAATATGTCTTCCATTCTTTTCTCAACTTTTTGTGCACCAGAGTGCGCTTTTATAAATGAATCTACAAGCTCTGGTCTCGCTTCGAGAGATTCGTCAGGGGTGTCACCCCTTGCCGAGTTTACCAATCCAGACTGAGGATTTTCCCCGGTGACTGTATTGTTTGGAGGTGGTGTCAGTGATGCAGGTGGTGCTTCTGGTAGTTCCCTTGCAAATTCTTGCAAAGCTTGTCCCACGTACTCTGTAATCATTTATTTTATTCGATCTTGTTCTACCGTTTGCTCATTATTATTGCAGTTGTAGTCAGATCTTTCTGGGGATGGTTCCCTTGAACCACGAGGGGTTCCTTGAGGTGATGGAACTGGGGTTTCATTCATGTGCAGGTTGTTGTCGTTGGAGTTCGACATCGTTTTAGAGGATATCAATAGAAAAGTGAACAAAGATTATCAGATTCCCGGTAACGGAACCAATTTGTTTAACCAAAGAATTAGATCCTTTGACCAACGCTATTTTTAGGATGAACGTTGGTTACTGATAGTCAAAGAAATTATATTGAATAAAGAGGAATAAGTAAAAGACAATAGTATGATATGCGGAAAAGTAAAGTAGGTTGTATTCGAAGTCCAGATGCCCATTACAAGTTACATTCCCTTCCTTTATATATGGGATTTCTTAATATAACGTTTGATTCTTGCAATGATCGCTCATTAAATTATTACATTAATGAGGCGTTACAAAGGGTAACCGCAACTGTTGTGTGAAAGTTACATAACGTATAGGTCATTAATTGAGGATTCTTGAATCTACCCGTAGCTCTGTCCGGATTCACTTTGACTGTGTCTCTTCCTCGTCTTGATTAGGTTGAGTTCCCCGTAGCTGATGAACTCAAAGATTTATTGAACCGTGCCTCTTTGTTCCGTTCCTCTTTATAGAATCATATCCAGCTGTCGCGTTTTCCTTGATCCACGTAGCTGGCTGAATAGTCAAGAGTCAGCTTACGTGTGAGACTCTTTTTTACCAATACACCCTCGTTTTACTAAAAAATTCTGACCAAACCGGTCGCTATTTTTTTTTTTAAATTGTTTCCGACCGAATTGGTCGCTAACAGTGACGCGGAATTTTCCGCCAAAATTTACGACGGATATAGACGGAATATTAGTCGTAACTATTATTAAAAATTGAAAATATATTTTTATGCATTTTCTGACCTATTCTGTCAGAAATTTTCGACTACTTTTTTCCGTCGGTAATTTCTGTTAGAAATGGGCCATATTTTAGTAGTGGTACCCATTTTTCATCCCGGTAAACAAACTTTTATCTTTCCCATTTGAACGCATCTACTTGAAGAACTCAATACTAATAAACACATCCGACTGAGCGCGTTCTTCTCTCGATGTGGCATGACTGACATGTCACATACTAAGCCTTTATTCTTTAACACGTGTAAGTTGTGGGTTCCACTTTTTAAAAAAATCCATTATACCAGATTTTTTATTTATTTGCTTTCTTTTTCTCTTATCAATAGTTGCCGTCTTCTTCTTCGTAGTAGTCAAATTAAAGCTCCTGCAACTCCACCACCATTCCATCATATTCAACCTATCATCCTTAAAAAAAGTATTCTCTTCATCTCGAAACTCTCCTCTCAAAAGACCTCATAAATCAGTAAAATCAGCCATCGCCTCAACGAGTCACTGTTGAAAGGCCAAAAATTTTTATTTGTCGTGAATAGACCTGGCAAGATAGTTAAAAATAATAGTTATCCACCCAACTCAACCCACTAAAAAGTAGTTGGTTAACTCACTTTTTAAAACTGGGTCGAATATGGATAATTACTCATATTATTCATTAGAAAAATGAGTAACCAAATGGATAACCAATGGGTAAAATATGGATAATATAATTATAGAAAAATTATTTCAATAATGTTCTTCTGTTGCAAGGGGCATCAAATTCATATTAGAACTTGAGGTTAACGTGAAGTCATGAATGGATAATATGGTTACTCATTTTATCCGCGGGTTAACCCATTTATTACCCGTGTTAAATATGGGTCGGGTCGAATAATATATCTGTTTTTCCCATTACCCGTTTCGACCAGAACCATATCCGACCCGACTCGCCCATTTGCCACTCCTAGTCGTGAACAATCCCTAAGACAAGAAAAAATTAAAGATGATACATGGCATCTTGGAATTATGAGAGTTTTGATTGTGGTAATTCTACTTTTGGTTCTCCTTATGCATGCTGTGGAGGAAACCACCCATGGAAATATTATCAAAATATTCCTGAGAGTGAGTTATGTTCCCCAACTCAATATTATTTGTGGAATGTGTGTGATATGTGTGGTAGTCAAGATGGTCACTTTCATGGTTGTGCTTATATTTCTTATCATCCCCCAACCTCTTACTATGATGGTTCTACTTTTTCTTGTGAATTTAATAGGAACAAAGAACCTAGGGATGATGACCTAAAAAACATCAAGGATATTCTAAGGTGCCTAGTGGAATAAAATAATGAGAAACAACTGCACATACAAAGGCAAGATGCTACTATTCACAACCTGGAGGCACACGTTAGTCAATTGGTTAAATCATTTAATGTTCAACAAGACGATATTGAGGATAGAGCCAAGAAGAGAATGAATTAGATACTAAAATTGAGGTGCTAACGGAGGAGGTCATAGTAGAGCACCAACAATCTATCCAACTAGAATTTGAGGATGTCGATGTTGAAGAAGTAATACTTGAGTCAACAAAGGACATTGAAGATACAAATTTAGTTGACTCTAGCGTGATTGGTGTTGAGGAGGTCAAAAATCTTGAAGTTCATGTTTTGAGCGCGTTGGACCTCATTCCAGACACTTCTCTACGTTATGTTCAGATGGTGAAATAAGAATTGATCAGTATGAGCATAAAATGAGTCAAGGGAAGAGGTAGATGAGCTTTATATTTTGAAACTTTCAAGGCCGTCTAGGAAAGGTGACACTCTTCGATCGAGAGCCAAAAAGTGTATAAAGAATTATTTGATTTTTGGCTTGCAACAATTTGTATCACCCCAAGAGCATGATCATAAAACAGAGTCAAAACTTGGGGTTCAATTCATAAGTTCGAGGTTGAGGCAAAAAAAGTGATTCGCGTCGTGCCATGACGTTAAATTAGGCACTTGTTGTGAGGCAACCCAACTTTACTACTCTTTAAATTTTTATTTTTTTATTTGTTTACTTTTTTTTAATTGTCTTGTTTTATATAGTGTAGTTTTTTTTATGTTGTCGGAGCATGGAAAAGAAAGTCATTGGAAGGAAGCAAAAGCAACCAGATGGTTGGAACTAAGTATGAGGTACCCGCACGAAGGACAACGCTGGGGAGAAGTCTGAATATCCCATGAGTTGCTGATGTTTTGGCCTTTGATCTACTAAGGAGTTTCTTTTACCCTCTTGTTATTTATGATGTGCATTGGGACAATGCACAATTTTAAGTGTGGGGTGAGAAGATTATCTGGGTGATTTTCTATGATACTTTAGTTGTGTTAGTTTAACTTTTAAAAAAAAGAGACTTTTCCTGATGATGGATCTCTTGGACAGCTTTCTTTAGGGATTAAGGTCGAGTAACAAAAAATCTTTACTCATAGGTGGATAATAATCCCCCTTGATTTTTCTTCTGGCATCGGTTCTTTTCATGTATTTGTTTAGAACTTGCCCTGTGTTAGTTGAAGTGAAATAAGTAAGCTTTGTGAGTATAGGAGAAGATGTAGGCGTTTCCTTGATTGTCCATTGAGCTATTATGCCACCATAAATAAAATTCTCCTTAGATAGCCCATTGCCTATAAGCATTTTCATTGGCACCCACATTACAAGCCGAGTCCCATTTTGTTCTTAATTGAATTTTTGTTGAACCTTTACCTCCGAAAGCACTTAAGTCGCTAGAAGAGTAAAGTGAGAGTTGGGGGTAGCTTTTGAGTGGAACTATGAAAAATCCAAAAAGATGAACGTATGTTTGATATATCATTAGTCGAGCAACCTAATATGGAGAGTGTTGAGGAAAAAAAAGAGGAAAAAATAACAACAACAACAACAACAACGACCCAGTAAAAATTCCACCAGTGGGGTTTGGGAGGGTAGAGTGTACGCAGACCTTACCCTTATCCCGGAGGGGGTAGATAGGCTATTTTCGGGAGACCCTCGGCTCATAGACACTAGATCTGTAACAACAAAAAACCCGAAAAATAATATTAGCAACGTGAGAGACATCAAATAAATGGAAAAGCAGTAACACAAATATTATGCAAAAGTGTGAAACATAACATAAATCGCTAGCACTGCTAGACAAAACCCTATCATACTCGCCGGTACAAAGAGGAAAACCGCTCGACTACCCCTTAACCTACAACCCTAATGCTCGACCTCCACACCTTCCTATCAAGAGCCATGTCCTCGGAAATCTGGAGTCGCGCCATGTCCTGTCTGATCACCTCGCCCCAATACTTCTTAGGCTGCTCTCTACCTCCTCTCGTACCTGCTAAAGCCAACCTCTCACACCTCCTAACCGGGACATCTAGGCTTCTCTTCTGCACGTGCGCGAACCATCTAAGTCGCGCTTCTCGCATCTTGTCGTCCACCAGAGCCACGCCCACCCTCTCCCGATATCTTCATTCCTAATCTTATCCAGCCTAGAGTGCCCACACACCCATCTCAACATTCCCATTTCTGATACTTTCATCTTCTGGATATGTGAATTCTTGACTGGTCAACACTCAGCCCCATACAACATGGCCGGTCTAACCACCGCTCTATAGAAATTACCTTTGAGTTTCGGTGTCACATTCCTATCACACAGAACTCCAGACGCTAACCTCCATTTCATCCACCTACACCAATACGGTGCGTAACATCCCCGTCGATCTCCCCATATCCTTGGATAATTGAACCTAAGTACTTAAAATTTTCTCTCTTGAGGATGACCTGTAAGTCAAGCCTGACTTCCACATCCGTTTCCCCCGTCACTTCGCTGAACTTACATTCCACATATTTTGTCTTAGTCCTACTCAACTTGAAACCTTTAGACTCTGGGGCCTGCCTCCATACCTCCAGTCTCCCATTAGCACCGTCTTGCGTCTCATCAATCATAATTATACCATCAGCGAACAACATACACCATGGCACATCTCCTTGGATATAGTGTGTCAGTGCGTCCATCGCCAGGGAAAATAAGAACGGGCTGAGCGCAGATCCTTGGTGTAACCCCATAACCATCGGAAAAGGCTCTAAGTCACCTCCCACAGTCCTAACCTGAGTCATAGCTCCATCATACATATCCTTTATCGCCCTAATGTAAGACACCGGCACACCTTTCATATCCAAACAACTCCAAAGGACGTCCCTAGGGACATTGTCATACGCCTTCTCTAGGTCAATAAACACCATATGCAGATCTCTCTACATATCCCTGTATTATTCCACCAACCTCCTGATAAGGTGGATAAGGAGGGTGGTGTCTATATCAGAAAACCAATTCGGGTTCATGTCGGGTCGTTCTACTAAGGAAGCTAGTGAATGTATAGGTGTGCTTAAAGAAGAAGGGCCAAGTTGTATATGGTTTTGTGGCATTGCTTGAATTGATCATGAAAAGTGTGTATTGGAAAGTTAAGTGTAGTGTTTTAAAGTGTTGGGGAGGGTTAGTTGCTATATTCAAAATATATCATACCCATTCCTTAACCTACATTACAACCCGTAAAGACCTAACTGATCTCAGACGGTGCGAGCTTAGATTAGTCGAGATATATACTACGGGCAAGCCTATGGTACAACCACGGAATGCACATGAATTTCTTTGTGAGAGTGAGTGGTTCTTTATTCATATATGTGATGTCCTTAAATTATATTCGAATGCATATTTGAATGTGTGAACTAAATACGCTCTTATTCTTTGGAGAGGCACATGATTCCATGAAGGATATGTGACGCTATTAAACATCTCTTGTTGGGTGAGTGCACAAGTCGAGAGTGATTATTGATAAAAAGTCGGTCGGTGAGGTTGGGTGGTTATGGACAGGTTGTTTGAGTGTTTTAAATTGGTCACCAATATTCAGGTATGTGAAAGTTGGGAAAGGTATGAATACGTATGCAAGGGCATAATTGTTGGTATCAACCATGGTCTAGGTGTAGTGTGTTGAATTGCCAAATGTTCCTCTGTTGTATGACATCTGCGTGCATTGTTTGGTTAGCAAGATTTTAGGTTGCTCGAGGACGAGAAAGAGCTTAAGTGTGAGGTGGTGATGCTAAAAATCTAAATTTTTGCATGTAAGTTCCCTTGCATTATGCCTCGATCTTGTTAACTTTGGTTTGAATATTTGTGACTCGAGCTTAATAATGATATTTATATGTGTAGGTCTCAATTGGAAGTGATTTGGCAAGAGTTCTTTCAAGTTAAAGTAAAAAAGGAAGAATTTGGAGAGAGTATGACTTTGGTGCCTAGGTTTGCGCCAGGCACCAACCGAAACGCCAAGAGCAGCAGAGCACAAAACTGGAAAAAAAATTGGTGTCCAGGTTGGCACCAGGCACCAAGCGAGACGCCCACGGACGGATTTCATCCTAATTCGGCTAGGACTTGGTAGTTTTGACCTTGAACGCCCCCAACATGTATAAAAGGGGTTGTAAACCTATTTCTTTTTGGGGAGACATTATTGGAGAGGCAAAAGACTACGGGAACACTTGGAAGCAACGAATCACACGAGTTTTTATCTCCATTCTTCCTTAATCTATAGTTTAATACTTTCAATTATTATCGTGATTGTTAGTATGGTTATGAGTAGCTAACTCTTTGATCTAAGGTTTGATGGAACCTTTTCGAGGATGATTTTCTGTTGTGTATAATATAATTTTGTTGTTGGATTCGCTCTACTTGTTCAACTGCGTGTTTATTGTTGTTGATTAAATGTCATCAATTGACTGCGCCTATTATTGTGTATTGCTTGAGAGATGGTATATATTTAGGTAGTTGTAGAACAACATCACTCCTAACGTATGTGAGAGATCAATACGGAGTGTTTAAAAGCGGGATTAGAGATAACGAAACCTTGGCGCGATCGTAATGAGCGGTGAATTAGTGTCAGCTAACGTAGCTCAAGAGAATACATCTAGTAAATTGTGGTAGTTGCTCGAGAGAGAGAATTACGACACCTGAAGTACTCACGATTTGTAGCGTATAATAAGGTGAAAATAGAAGACGTAGCGGGAAGGATTCCGACAATTGGGGAAATCATAATTGTAGACCTCCTTAATCTTGTCTCCAACCCTGAGTATCTTTAGTTGTTAATGCACTCCTTTAATTGGTTAGTTAATTAGTTAAACATAAGAATCTTTAAATTTATAACTTAGGAATTGTTCGAACTTGCCTTCTTAGTGATAGTCAACAGTTGTAGCTGAATCTTAGTTCTTTGTGGGATTCGACTTCGTACTCTTAGACCAGATTATATTTGCAGTGGCCGCTTATCTTTTGTAGGACTAGAGTTGGGTGTGTGTAGGTATGTATCTAGTTCAATTAATAATAAACAAAAATAATAATTAAGTATATCAAGAAAATCATGAACGTACAGGTAGTATCACAGGTGAAACTATTGACAAAAATTTGGTAGGCAGGTGGGAATCTCATATCTGAACTCAACCAGGTCAGGTCAACTATGTAGTGACCTAGCACTTGGATTTAAATATTAAGAAGTAATAAATTACAAGAAACTTGACTAAAAATATTCAGAAAGGTATAGCCACGTTTTGGACGCTATCATTACAAACTTTTCCAGTCTTCAAGTAATACTCTAGGTTGATCTCGGCATGAGTTTAATTTTGGCATACTAAGAAAGTTAGTTATTTTACATCATCCAACATGAAAAATAGAGGAAAATAATCTATTGGCCAAATACATACACAGCCCATTAAACTTGGCCCAAGTTTTCATTTTGGCACTTTAACTAAGTCTTGTTTTATTTTGGCCCTCCAACTTCATTTTTTTGTTCCACTTTAACACAAAAACTAACTCCAGTAGCGCGTGATTTCACACAAATCTGATGTGTAATTACATCCAATCAAATATTGCCATATCAGCCATGTCAAACTAAGTCTTGTTCCATTTTGGCCCTCCAACTCCATTTGTTTTGTTCCACTTTAGCACAAAAAAAGGACTCCAGGAAAAACAAGTAGCGCGTGATGAATAATTAAAGTACTCAATTAAAAATAAAATGCATATTCCGGCNATTAAATAAGTACTAGTACTAGTTTTTGTAATAAAGGATCAACAGATGTGCAAGAACATAAAATAATGCAAGTGTAAACTACACTAGAACGAAGAATCATTACCTGTAGACAATCTGCAACCCCTAATCATATGTGTAAACAACTAAGAACTTTAAGATTTCCAATTTTTTTTTTTTTTTTTTGGCTTAGCACGACCAATTAAGTACTCATAGATATATCTATATCTTATTTCTTNAAGTTTTTTCGGTTATTTTTTTATTAAAACCAAAACCAAATCAAATTTGATCGGTTTTTAAAATTTAAAACCAAAACCAAACCAAATCTAAAAAGTATCAATTTTTTTGGTCAGTTTGGTTTGATTTTTTAGGTTTTTATGAACACCCCTACATGGGGCAATGAGAAATGAGAAATGTGATGGCAAGATAAATTTGTTACCGTTGGAGTATGAAATTGGGCAGAAAAAAACGATTCTCACACGCCTAAAGGGCGAGGAAAATCACACACGGAATCTAGTCAGTTTTTGTGTTAAAGTGAAACATTAAAAATGGAGTTGGAGGGCCAAAATGGAACAAGACTTAGTTAAAGTGCCAAAATGAAAAATTGGGCCAAATTTAATGGACTGTGTATGTATTTGGCTTAATCTATTTATAACAAGATCAAACATACACATAGTACAGTAGAAAAGTGTCAATGTTGTCCTTGTAACATAAATTAAATTAGAGGTGGCTAACGGGCCGGTTCAAACCGGGACCGGACCGGCCCGGTTCATAGGGGGCCGGGTGGGGCTGGGCTGGGTTAAGGGGTTAGGGGGGTTGAAACGGATTAAATTTTTAAAACGGATAACCGGACCGGACCAACCCGGTTCAAATGAACAGTGCCTGAACCGGTAAAACCGGCCCGGCCCGGACCGGTTCAACGGTCAAAAAAATGAATTGTTTTTTTTTTAATTTTTAAAATCTTGTAACCCGGCCCGGCCCCTTAAACCCCTACCCGTACGGGTTACTTTTTACCCGGATAAACCCGAACCCGTTAAACCCGTTAACAATTAACCGTAACCGGCCCGCTACCCAACCCGTACGGTTCAAAAAAATGGTAACCCGGCCCGGCCCACCCGTTAGCCACCTCTAAATTAAATAAGTACTAGTACTAGTTTTTGTAATAAAGGATCAACAGATGTGCAAGAACATAAAATAATGCAAGTGTAAACTACACTAGAACGAAGAATCATTACCTGTAGACAATCTGCAACCCCTAATCATATGTGTAAACAACTAAGAACTTTAAGATTTCCAATTTTTTTTTTTTTTTTTGGCTTAGCACGACCAATTAAGTACTCATAGATATATCTATATCTTATTTCTTTCACACTTGTAACTACCTACATTTATTACCTTGTTTTTTAATACTGATAAACATTGATAATCGACTGAATTGTCGTCTATTTATAGAGTCCATACTCTTGGCTCTTGGTGACAACTTGAATTGTGCGTGCTGCTGACCATTTCATAAGTCTTTGTGCCACACACAAATAATTCCAAGGGCATTATTGCTATGGAGGTGGCGCAACACAACTGGAAGGAGGTGGTGCCAGAGATGGCGGAGGAGACGGTGGAGGAGGCACTTGTCGCACGTCGAGGTCGACGCACCGCCAACGATGACGGCGGTGTTGTTAATGAAGAAGAGGCTAACAAGGAGGAGCCTAACAGTAGCATCTACTTTGACAAGAATGGAGGTATGCAATCTTCAAAACCATGTCCACTTCTTCCTATAGAGACTTTTACGTGAATAAATTATAACTGAAAATATTTTATGCCTTCTTGCTTGGGTGTATTACTTTTGATGCTTTAGTTTTTGTTAGTAGTAGAGAGCAGTGATAGTTGGAATTTTTTAAATATATTGATTCTAATTAAGGTATCACCATTTCCATGTAAAAGAAATATTGTATATCTTAGTTCTAACTCAGCGCCGAAGAGAAGAATTGTCAAGATCATTTGAGAAAATATTTCATTCAGTTAGGTCTTCCTTTTTTTCCCCTTGGCTCCCGTGTTTATGTGCTTGATATATTTTCTTTTTTAATTGTGTTTGGTTTTTGTTAATTTATATATTTAGGCTTTAATTTTCCTCAAAACAGTAAAATTTCTTTCGCTTTAATTTATAAGCGAGTTGTTGGTTCTAAAGGAGGAGGATGAACTAGTTTCATATATCTTGGGACGATGACAACACTAGGCTTCTAAAAGAGAGAGATCATTATAGAAAAAAATAAAGTTTTTACAGATGGGGATTTGGTTTATATTTCCGAAAGTTAAAGGTTAAACTAAAATATTTGGTGTAATAGTATTACTTTTTGGTTGGCTCAATAAAATCGTAACTTATCCGCCTCCAGCCACCTTTTTATTTTTGATAATACACTTAATGGGCTAAGATCTCATTCATTGCAAACAAATAAGGTCTAAGTTGCATCAGTTTTATAAAGAACGGTTGAATATCACGTTTCCATTTTTTTAAGACATTCTAAAATATATGGAAATCATTTTAGTAATAATATTACTTACGGAATATATAATTTTTTTAATTCATTTAACTAATTTGATTAAGTTTTTGTAAGATAATTTTCCACTAAATTAATTTTTAACATGTTATTTTTTCGTCCACTATTCCGGTACAATACAGAAGTCAAATTTCATAAACTTCATAACAAATCGTGTCACATAATAAAGGTATAAAACTAAGAGATATCTTTAAAAACTCAAGTCAACTATCCTCTTTAATGATAAGTTTCAAATTAGAAAAGAAAAATCTACGTCAATTATTCTATTAGGGGTTAAGTTGTCAAATTAAATTGTAGCACGATATACCATAGAAACTTGTTCATGTTATGAAAATTCCATTGAAAAATATATAAGAAATATTAGTTTGTATATATAAGAAATTAATTGACATAAGTAGTAGGAGTAGTTTTTATATGAAATTAGTATGAATTTTACGTTAATTATCCCCCCCATACTCTGAAGGTTGCATTGCACTCCAGTTTGTCTTACTCGTCAGGTTGAGGAGCAAGGATTCTTCTGTATTGATCCTTACAGTCCATTCGTGTTGGTACAATAAGATTATTTTTCACAATAAAGTTGTCTTTTAGTCTTCTTTTATTACAAAAGATCAAAAGAAAGGAAATAACATCGGTCCCTTTAAAAGAAGTTATTTTAATTATCTCAACTTTAATCAAATAATATTTTCTGATTTGATTTAATATTATTTAATTCTTTTTATATATTAATATTTTTGTTTTAATTTATATAAATTTATTTTCATTTTAGTCCGTGTAAAAAAAAATGATATCTTTAATTAATTGGAAACAATTTACTTTTATGCAACAGCAGAAGCTCAAAAGTGTTATACTTTTCGGCTTTCGCTCATCCATCAAGTACCATAAAAGAAAAAGAATCATTTTTCGTGTAACATCATGACTTTCCTTAAATCAAGCAAGTTCAATTTCCAAATTCACGATGCAAGGAGAAAGAAGAAAGGAATATGGTCTATCCCAAAACAAAGATGAAATTTCCCTTCCAGTTTTCTTAAGTTATAGTACCAAATTTATAAACTGAAGAACCGATCATCACCCTCCCGCCTCCGGCGAACTGCGATTTTTTGGTAGCTTAACAGCGCCGCAGCGCAATCTACGAAGATATTAGAGAATGACTTACTCGTAAGTCGTACGCCCCGTTGTTATTGACTGTTTAGTCAGACTTGCTTTGGCATTAGCGGCCGTCGTACTAGTGAACTTGAAATTCTTAATGCCTTTATTCTCGCAGATGTAGCATTAGATGCCTCTCTAACTCATAGTATAGTTTTGTGTTCAAACACATTTTGACTGATTCATCTATTAAGTTTACTTTCCGAATCAACTTTAAAATGGGCTCCTAATTCTGGAGTTTTTATTTCTGTAAAAATTGCAACAAAATTTATCAACCTTGTTGATTTTAAAGCATTTCCGCCAATTTTCACGGTAGAGACAATAGATACAAAATAGTAACAAATAGCAGAATTTTGGTATTACTCTAATTTAATATTGATATATGCTAGAACCGACAACAACACCTTAGTTTTCCTATTAATGGTTTAGATGGGCGTGTCTATCATATCGGGCTTATTGTCTAACATTGTCATGCCAAATTTTGCTAAAGGATCATAAGAGTATGATTTCTCCTTGTTTAATTCTTAAAATTGAGCTCTCTTATTATCTTAGAATTAATGCTAGTGTATGGAATTGCATGTAACTGTTGCATATGCACAGACAGAGGCGGATCCAGGATTTAAATACTATGGGTTCAACTTTAAGGTGTTTGGCATTGAACCCATTATATTTTTAAAGTTATGGGCTCATATCTACCGTTTTTGCAATTTTAATAAATTTTTACATATAAATTTTACTCCACATCAAAAGTTATGGGTTCAGTTGAACCCGTTGCTGAAACGCTACATCCGCTTCTGTGCACAGAGGCCTACAGCTGCTACATTGTGTTACCCACATGATGTACTGTTATACTGTCCCTTGCAGGTATTGAGAACTTGGCTGCCAATTTAAAGATTATAGACTTTCAGAAGGTTTTAGATGGTGTTGTCAATGGTAATGAGACGGGAAATGCTAAGGCAGAAATTCTTTCTGGTGTATGTCTTCCACCTTCACTAGGACATGATTCACAGGATGAGACGGAAAATGCTAAGGGCAAATTTCTTTCTGGTGTATGTCTTCCACCTTCACTAGGACATGATTCACAGTCAAGTGCTTCAGTCACAAAAGGAAGCGAAAATGAAAGAATCACTGAAGAGGAGGAAGTCGTCGAGTTGGAGTTTTTTGACACGGCAGCAGTTGATAAGCTACACACACATAATGCATACTGTCCTAACTGCAGTTCTCGTATAACCAAGGTTGTCCTCCGAAGGGTAAAGAGGGAAAGAAGGATTCCAGTAGAAACTGATGATCATCAGGATCTACTTGGATGCTGTTCATGCTTCAGCATTTTCATTCTTATAGGTATATTTTCTAAGTTTTATGTTCTTCTGAATATCTCATCTAAGTGTACTACATGCACGGCTATGTTACAGTAATATCACTAATTAAAATGTCAAATCATTTGATGTCCTTGTGTTTGATGACAACACGATGAAGATCAGTGAGCTCAAACTTTTACTATAAGGCAGGGAAGACAAGGAGATTCCAAGTAGGGATCGATGATCATGGATCTGAATTGTTTAAAAATGGAAAAGTGAAGCTCTGTGTTTCAGCAGCATTTGGCTTGACATAGTCTAATGCTCTTTGAGCTATAAGTGTAAATCTGCATTCAATTCTAATCTGCGTGAATGGGGGATGCTTCGTGCACCGGGCTGCCCTTTTTTATAGCATAAATTTTTGCCTTTTGGAAACAGCATGCTGATTTGAGAAGTTCCTGGACTATTTTAGGTCTTCAGTCCATGCGAAGAAGAGGCAGCTATAAAACCAGTAGTCTAAACATCAAATTTTAGTTTTTACAGTCATTGCACTATATACCATTATGAAGTTTTTCTTTTTTAATGTTTTGTCGTGCAGCAAATTTTGACATAGATATATTGAATCATGTAAGAACGACATTTAAGTTTTGTCCACCCTCAGTCATAATATGCAAGAAACTTGAGCAGTAACTAGCATTTATCATTGCATACATAGTTTTGGCAAGATTGTTCATCTGCAGTTTATTTGCAGTGTGAAGTTTTAAGATGATACTTTTGAATTCATTTGGTTATCTTCATTCTATTTGTGTGAGCTTTCACTATTTCCTATCCATAATAAGTTCATCTATATTACTCATTTGCTTTTTATTGACTCTCTTAAAAACTGCAAACTTGCGAATTTATAATTGTAAAGTTTATAGTTGTAACCTTAAAAACTCAAATAGTGTTCCCTCTAAGTTCTAAATGCAGTCATTTTTAAATAACATTTAATTTAAGAATACATGTATCTGACGAATTTCCACACATGATGACTAGTATAACATTTCTTATAACTATATGCAGAATTCAGATGCTTGTTCAATTTATGCAGGAAAGAAGCTCAATCCATTCCCGCTTTTTGGAAGTGGAGGAGGAAACACTGTGCCTTCAGGTTCTGCAACTGAAGAGGGAAAGTCAGTTCCAAATGAAGGTATTTAGTCTAGTTACTTTATGCACTTTGAATCGTCCTTTTGCTTTCAGTAGGTGTTTCGACTTTCATGCATGATTGTTTCGTCGTTTTGTACAGCTTTCTAGTTCAGATAACTGATTTATTTACGTTAGCACCATTGAAGGAAAGAAATGGTGCTAAAGATAGAAGACATTTTCTTTTTTCTTCAGTCTTGATGTGAAGTTTGACCATATGTGATATTTTAAAACTGAGCAGAAGGATGCTTTGATCTTCATTGGTTTCTTCGCAAGAGAAAAGTTACGGATGGAAGAAAGTTCACTGAGCCAGGTGGTGTTTTCTAATAGTTTCTTAATTTTTTTAATTTCCTTTCTTTCTCTTTACTGGAAACTAAATGCATTCAGTAACTAGTTAATTCACATATTTGCCTTTGCAATAGCTGATCAAACTGCATATATTCTATACAATTCCTTTCAAATCAATCAGGAATTGTTAATTATATAACCTTTTGGCTTCTTAAGATCATCATGATCTGTTTTCTAGGTGCAGGCTTGTTAGCTATGTGTACCTTTATCTATATTGATCCGACAGGGGCGTGGGCACACTGACACGGGTGCCGATCTAGAATTCATCATCTAAATCTCTGGGTTCTGGGATACCAGTAGAAGTAAAGATACAACCAATAAATCTATATTACGACATATTTGTAAACTCATATGTTCATAAGTTGTCCCGTATAATAGCAAAGTGTTCTTGTAGTTTATGTGAATATATATACATATTAGGTTGAGAAAACCCAAAATCAAGTCAAAATATCCAATCAACCTGAACATCTTGGTCATGGGTGTAGTCAAAGTGCCAATATTAGGTTGACGTAATCTGGTGTGGACCCCACACCCAAATCATGTCGGATTGGCACGGGTGCAGCTAGAATTTTGAAGGATCTGAGCAACATGCCGCTTCATCACTAAGACCACTCAACTCTTTGAATATACCATCTTTTCCCACCTTGCACTCTCTTTCTTGCCCCTCCTCCACAGGTGCAACACAGACAAGCAAAATCTTCTACTTAGTGCCGACACACTAAGTGCAAAACCTTATGTGGATTACATTGGACTATTATCAGGCAGTTTATGGAGGACAATGACTGCTTAGCTGCTCAAGCCTATATGTCTAACATTGTTAAACAATCTTGATATTGTTCCTTACCCGACCTATTTCACTCTTAATATTCTTGTAACAAGAAAAGATCTTGACCAAGCAAACAATAGTACTGAATTGGGTTCGTCTCATAAATCCATTTGAGCCATCAGCTGGGCAGAACACTCATCCTTTTCCAAATGGAAGACTACCATCAGCCAAAGACGATGCAGCTGACAATAAATCCCCAACAGCCAAGAAACCTTCAGGAACTCCTCCAGCAAAAGGACCCACACATCCCGGCAGTATTTTTGATCTTGGAGAGGAAGGTAATGCAATTGAAGAGAAGAGCTAATTGTCCTTAATACACAATATTTTCTATCTTTATAGAAAAGTTTTTCTGCTTTTGTGTTTGTTGCTCAACTTTGTCTTTCAGCCAGTTTCTACTTTTGAACATCTTGGTTTGTGTTTACCATGTCCAAGGTCAGAAGTTCTACATGTACTCCTGTACTTCTCGAAACTCTGTTTTAAAAGGCAGAATTGGGACTCGCCCGGGGCTCGCTCCGGGGCGGAGCACTCGTAAAATGCCCTTGGGCTTATGTGTGGGGCTTAGTTCCATGAGACTTACGCCTCGGTCGTCGGGGCTTACGCCCCGGACACGCCCAACGCCCAGCGTATTGGGCTCGCCTTATAGAACTTTATGCAATTTTGTGTTACTAGCCTTGTAAATCCTCAATTTTTCTTAATAAATCATTGACTATTCAAATTTATTTTTTTCTCAATCATTAATCATTAAATTGAGAGTATATTATGTCATAATTAAAAAAATAAAAATTATTGCATGTTATTCACTAAGACTGCTATGATACTAAATTTTTAAGTAAATCTTTCATTTAAAAGTATTTATGTGTTAACTTTTGTTATGTCTTTAATATATAATAGTTCATAATTTTTTTATTTATTATTTTCCTAAATATTATTTTTTTTCAAGTTTACGAGATACAATACTTATTAATTTAATAGCCCAGTACTAGCTAGTATAGTACGTTGAATTATGTGTCACTTTATTAACTTGTTGAAACTTCAAAATAAATAATGCTAGAGAATCACATTTAAATTGTGAATTATGTTTTATATAAATTCTCTTTCAAACAGAAAGCATATTAAATAAAAGGAGTATATAAAAAAATATCAAATTATAGTATCGAAATTCTTTCAAGATTCATTACTCCTTAAGAGATACAAATAATAATTCGCATTGAATACTTTATTTTTTATGTTTGAGTTGTAACGACGTTGCAGCTAATTTGCATATTATGATATATGTCATATTTTTCGTATTATTCATAGTTGAATTATAATTTATAAATGTTGTAAATAGATTATTTGTTATAACTTTGTGATTTTAATGTAATTTTTATAACTATTTTTTATTTTATACTATCTTAAAATTTTTGAAATTAGTAAAATTTAAAGATCCGTGGGACTTACACCCCATGTCTCGGGGCTTACGCCTCGCCTCGTCAGAGGTAAAACGCCTCGCCTCACGCCCCCGCCTTTTAAAACATTGCTCGAAAGTACAGTGAGCAGAAAACTTTTCCTTATATCTCTTTTCTTTCTACTTATCATTGGGAAACTACAAATTTTGTAGGTGGCTTCATTCCTGGGGCAATGCCTTCAAAGAAACCACCAAGTGAAATTAACGAGAATAAAGGTGATAGTGCTGGAAAATATGTAGCAAAACATTTGTATTCCAGTACTTATGTGGTGCATCAGATTTTTCGTATCCACCATGATTATCTTTTCATCTAGTAGTTCGCCCTAATCGGCCAGGAGCGGACGTGGTCATATCAATCTTATTAGTTTCAGCATCTCTAGCTGTATTTGAGTTGAGTCGAAAATGTTCAAAGTCGTTTCCTATTGCGAATTAGAGCTTAGGTGTTCACGAAATGTTAAAAAGTTTTTAGGGCAATATGTTTTGATAAATAGCTATATAATGCAGGAGATGAGTGGCGAATTCCTATGGATAACCCAGGAGCCTCATCATCAACTGCGGATTCCGGCAGTACACAAAGACCATTACTTCCAGTTGAAGTTAAAAATACCAAATCCCTGGAAATTGTAAAATGCATAGTATATGGAGGTTTAATAGAGTCAATTACAAGCTTGGGTGTGGTTTCCTCTGCAGCTGCTTCCGATGCGGACACAAGTAAGTCACTGAGACATTTTTTTTGGTTTAATTCTTCACTCTTTGTTATCTTGGTTCATTACTCAGGAGATCTTTGTGAGAGTTTTTAAGGATCTTTCACATTAGAAGATTAGAAGCATTATCTTTTGACTGATGTCTTCCTAGTTCAATGGATAGGGTAAAAAGGATGTCTGGATACGTCAACTGGTGCATCTTACCCATGCTTATCTCTTAACCATGCTAAATTGCTAATGCCCGGTTCTTACATTTACATTAGCATCCTTCCTCTAGATTAGTTAAATTTATGTAGCATCACATGTATGTTCAATCTTGGGCATATGTAAACATGTAAATGCAAACTATGATGACGTAAAGCACCTTGAGTTGGTGGAATGCTACACAGGCATTACCCCCACACACACTAGGCCATTGAGTTGCATGAGTATTTTGACTTCAGGTTTATGATTCTAGACAAAAGGCATAATAGTAATGTTACTTTGTTGGTTAGAGGTGACTTCTGTGGATAGTGCTGATGCTTATGATAAAGCTTCTACACCTGAAAAACCAAGGCTTCTAAATCTTCTCTCTCCCAAAATTTTGACAGAATAAGAATGGCTTACTTATGGATTTTTCTTGATATTTCAGTGAAGATCATAACCATTGGAGTGGCAAATCTGATAGCTGGATTTTTTGTCATTTGTCAAAATGTGAGTATTCTGGTTCTGCTTTACTGTTGCTAACTGTTCTTCTACCTTCCTTTCTCCTGCTTTAGTTCTTGCTGCTTATCTATTCTCAAATAAAATGGAAATTTGCAGTTGGTAGACTTGAAGTATAATGTCGGAGGAGGTTCTAATCTTAGTGATCAAGCAGATCGATATGGAGAGCTACTTGGCCAAAGAAAGCATTTCCTACTTCATGCTACTTTTGCCCTGTTGTCATATTTTATATTTGGCCTTGTCCCACCAGTAGTATATGGATTTGCATTTCGTAAGAGTGACGACAGAGACTACAAGCTTATAGCAGTTGCAGCGGCTTCTCTTTTGTGCATTATCATACTTGCTGCTGCAAAGGCTTATACACGAGGAGCAAATAAGTTTAGTAGATACTTCAAGACTATTGTGTCCTATGTTACAGCTGCAGGTATGGCCTCGGGTGTTGGTTATGCAGCAGGTCATTTAATTAAGAGGCTAATGGATCACTTGGGCTGGTTTGACTCAAACCCTGCACCCTCTCTTTTTATCTCCGAGACGATTTCACAAAATCCAGCCTGGGCATCCTATTGACATCTTCTCCCTGTTGTTAAACCTTCTGTATTTTTCTCTTCTTCTTTGTAAGCTTTTAGTACCTTCTGAGAATTTGGCTGTTCCCTATGGGAATTTTGAGTGAGCGAGTGGGTTTTGTATTGGTATTTTGTTGTTACTACGTGTGATGTGTTTGTAGCCCCTGCTTCTGCTATTCAAGTCTGTGATATTCTGATGATGTTTCTGTCCGGGCTAATTGATTTGAACTATCTGTTGGAGTAAACTTAAGTTTTTAAATCAAATTATCCTTATTCATCATAATTGAAATCCAACTTGCCCATAAAGAACTGGAACAGTTTAGTGTAATGATCGTATCAAATAAGAAAGGGAAATACCAAAAAAGGAAATGCAGAGGGAATCAATGTTTTCTCAAGTAGTGAATTCCCATCATTCATCTCAAGCACGGAGTGTTTATATTATTCAGTTCATGTTTTGTAAGCTTTCAGAACCTTTGGTAATTATGATGCAAAATTACGGAATGAAATGTAAGAAAGACTTCCATTTTATGAGTGCATACTATAGTTGCCACAAGTTTTTCATTTAGACGCCTCAAGTAGGCCTTGTTCCGATTGAACACTTATTGTAGGCTCAAAATATACCAATCAGACACATCTCGCTAAAATGGTTGGCAGTGTGAGTTGCAAACCAATTAGCAAAAAGGAAAGATCCTTTAGCCTCTTCCAATGATACATAAAGAAAGATCCGGATTACAATCGTATCAAGGCGCAAATATGTATAGATTACCGAAAAGTTAAAAACTTGTGAATTGTACTCCATAACACGTCTAATTTTAAGGTGTTAGTCTGTTACATAAAGATAGGCACGAACTAAGGACTAGCTATTGTGCAGTATTCATTTGTTTTACTTTGCCCCCTAACAAGTCAAATAAACAGGCGTGGCGCAGTCTTTAGCTAGCAAAAGTGCCGTCGGACCCTTGTTAAAGATACCCCCGAAATCTTCTTCTGCAACATGAAGTGCATAAAAAGACATATAGACCCCAGACAAGATCAAATGATCAATATACCTTGAACTTTAGGACCTATTATGATGGCCCGTATTCCGTTCTACCAACACCAGCTCGATCAGGAGATAGGGAGTGGTCGATCAGTATTGCATGACCCAATTAATTCAAATAACAGTGGATATATGACTCGTGGGATGGTCAGAGGGAGACTTCTTTGGAAAAAATAACTTAAAATTATATTAATTGTTTCAGTCTCATAGATCCTCTGCTGCTGTGTAGCAGAAATTATTAGACTGCCTTTGCTAAAATATTCTTCGATTTCCTTTGCACATGTAGTCACATTATATAGTTACTGTGTAAGCCCAAAAAAAGGAGAGCTTGGCTTAAAGAATGATTATATCTAACGTTTGTAAATCAGAAATTCCATCTTGCTGATGAATTTACTGCACTTTGACGAGGTCTAATTGGTGGCTCTAAGCTGTTTCGTCTAATTGGTGGCTCTAAGTTGTTTCGTTTCTTCATGATTGAAGATACTGTTGGGCTGTAATAGTCATTGCTCCTTTGTGAAGTTGCTCCTTGGGAGTAGACCTTTCTGCTCCTTTGTTGTTCTAGCATTGCTCGACAAGCGCCCGAATTTTTTTGGGCCGCTCCCCACCTATTGTAGTTCACACAACTTTGGCTCCTCCCTACTTGCTGAAACCTTCCCTCTCTTGGACTTGGAATATTTCGGCTTTCAGCAGTTTCAGCAGAGTACATTGTTATCTCTCCATCACTGCTGTATCCATTGTCCATTTCCGAGACCTTTATAAGAGAAGAACTTGATTGAACTTCGCTCTGGACCCCATTTACGGATCCAGTTGAAGCAATCTCAGCATCTGCCACCGGGTTGGACTGCCACATATCATTTGGTTTGTCTTCTCTTACTGGCTGCTGCAAGGGAGTTCTGTTGACAAAATTTTCACCAGAGTCGGGAAATTTCGCAATCCTTGGCGGGAAGTTAATATTCAAAAGCTGCATGTGAGTACCTTCCTTCTTCCTAACTGGTACTGAAGTTAAATTTGGTGATTCGTAAATTTCAGGAGTTCGAATTCCATGTACAGCATGAGGATCAGTAGTTAATGCTTCGTCTTCCATATTAGTTGCAACGTCAGAACAGCTTGGTCCACAGTGCTCTCTAGGTTTTGACAATTGGTTCGATGATGATGGAGTCTCCCCATCTTCAGCTTCAGTTGACTTAAAAACACGTCTCATTGTGAAGGAAGAACAAGAATGCTCACTCTTTTGACCAGCTGATATTAACCGAATTATTGGTAACTTGGGTTTGTTGAGGTCGTCAAGGTTTCCCTCCCAATGCTGGTTTAACCAATCACATATGATGGGGATGGGTATACCGAATTGCATGGGACAGTCCTTCCTTGATGATGAAGAGGATGGTGAAGCGGATGACGATTTTGAGTGTGAAGATGTTGCAAGCTTCATAGGGTCACATACAATGAACGCAAGATTGCCATGAACATCAAAACCAGCACTACCTGGGCTCCAGCTTATGCCATCAGTTGACAGCTTTATAAGATTATCAGTGGCTATTACTACTTTTCCTTCACCGACAGTCAACTCCTTTTTGTCGCTATACCCTAGCAAGTAAACCACATTACCCAGCTCCAGATTAGGTTTGGAACAGGTTTTAAGGTAGTGAGGCTGCTGAACATGTGCATTTGTGTCTCCATCCAAGACGTCAAGGCCCACTATTGTCAGATCTAATACTGAACTGGTAATAAAGAATCTGCCAAAAAATGGTACATAATCAGATGCATAAAATTGAGATAGCTAGAAGAAAGCAGAACTTTGGTTAACAATGAACAAAATTATAAAGGATTAGAATGCATAAAAGCATTCACTCATCAGAAAGCAAAATAATTTCAGAACATAGTGAATGTAACATACTAGCAAAGTGCCAAAATGCATGGCAGCGGATTGCTTTTGAACCTTTTATACCAATCTTCCATTCAACTCCACAACAATGTCGCATCATATTAAACTTTAAAATAGCGGTTGCTAACACATAACAGCCTGTCAATTATATTCCAACCTGATCTAAACTAACTAATCTTGAGTAGGTAAAACCAGCATAAGAAACAAAAGAAGTAACTTTTACATATCTGCAACTTTTAAATTAGTTAAGACATTATTTGAAGCCAGAAGTGTCAACAACTTATGATGATCTTATAGTAGCTCCAAAGTTAGTTCTTCCACAGATAGATTTTCAGGAACGCATCACATTTTGGTAAACTATTCCACATGATGATACTTCATCCTGTCCTTCAAGTTTCTCCATCTTTTTGTGACATAGATCACATCAGGCAAAGCTTGATATGCATGGATTTGTCAACTTTGTTTTCAGAAGATCATATGTGATATTCATGTATGCTACTCATTGTAAGCTGTTTTCTTTTCCTATAGATTATAAATCAGTATACACACACAAGCAAGCAACCAATTCTGTTCCGCACACTGTACATCAGTCATGAGTCATGAGTCATGACCCATGAGATAACCTCCTTGTTGGAACGCCAACTAGCCAAAATACCAGATATCATAAATGTGTTAATTAAAAATAAGTTGACAAAATCATCAAAGTTTTCTTGAAGTGTCTAAATCGGAAAAGCACTGGTAACTCCAATCTGGACTTCAATAATGTGATAGATTAAGTTGGAGAAAGAAATCTCATTCTCAAGTCCAGATCTATATTTATGATTGACTAAATTTTGACAACCTTGTTATTATTTATGTTTAACTTCGAATATCTGCGACCTGGGAACAAGAAGCTCAACAAAACAATCATCAAAAGCACACAGTGAAGACAACTTCGTCTTAGAACATTGACCAACTCTTCATGAAACTCCAGCATCTTTAAATTTATAAGCAATAGACAAACTAATCACTAACTTGTGACTAAGTTGCTCGGACTCTTCACTTTCGGCGGCGCACCCGTGTGGACACGACATGAGTGTGGGGTCTGTACCGGATCTTGTCAACCGACTTTGGGTACTTTGACCAAAATCGACAGATGAATTCATGACAGATACGATGATTTCTAAAACAAAATACCTTGTATATTGAAACTTCTATATTTTTTTTGAAAAGGACTGGTAGGAGGCAACATATAGAAACTTCTATATCAATCCTTTTTCTCTTATCTCCTTCTCAGATTCCCCTCTCGATCAATATTTTTTCCTTTTCAGAATACTTTGTAAGTTTTTCACATAATTTAGACATAATTTTATAGCTCTATTTTAGATATTTGAATTATTTTTAGCCGAATCCCCGCACCCGTATCCGTACCTGGATCCGTACCCCTAAATCTTAAAATTTAGATCATATGAAGGACCAGACATTAAGATCCGTACCCGAGTCAAGGCTACTTAGACCTGTGATGCTAATTATCCCTTTTGATAACGTCAGTGATTGTAAACTTTTTAAAATTTTATTCCTTTTCCCTCTCAAGGAGGGATATGGTACTACAGGCCAAATTCAATACACAAATACAAACTTACAAGCTTCTGCCTTCTGCTAGTATGAAGCAATTCCATGCATTAACGCCGAAACAGGCTTAATAGAAACAAAGAGATCAGGCAGAACATTGACCATTTTTCTGCTGAGTTAGGTACTTAGCAACGGCTTCCATCATGATAACAAAAGTTTGAATACTAACAAACGAAACATTAACAGCTGCTTCTTCCTTGACCTCGTACTCAATTGTGGCTTTGGTGATGCAAGTTGTTACATCCTTTTCTATGACATCAAAATGGACCTGAAAGAATGTGAATCCGTGATCGAGTAGCCCACCTTCCACTGCCATAGCTACTTTGACCCGCTTCTCATCATCCACAACGATAAATTTTTCCTTAGCATAGGTATACAGCGGAGTCCCCGGTGGAAAGGTTAGTTTGAGGATTGTCCCAACACTGCCATCGCCTTCAATTACATCAACTTTGTGTAGGATATGTGGGAGCTCTTTGACCACAATATCAGCCAGTTGCAGCGTGCCATAGACCTTCCAAGCTTCACTGGCAGCCACAGCTACTTCAATCTCTTCAGAAACCGTTCCGAACATAATTTTTTGGTGGTTCTAAGACTGATTCTAGGTGGAAGAAGCAATAAAGAGAGAAGTCTTTAAATTACTGAATATGCTCTTTCATGTACCTCTCAAAGTATATATAAAGGCTACCATTAAAATGGTCTCAAATTCCACATCAAGACAAAGGTGCACACAAAGAGAATATAGTTTCACAGATTCCAAACGCTCTGTAACAGCCGGCCAGTTATTCAATGCTTTTAGTAAAAACCAACATTTTGCTCAATTATGCTGACCTAAACAACTAACTAATATTATAAGTAGTAATCTAACTAACAGAACCCATAGTCCATAGACAAGGGTAAAGCTTTCATCTTTTTTAGAAACAACAATATAATACTACTGTTACTATGCCTCAATTCCATACTAGTTGGGTTCGGCTATATTAATCATTCCGCAAACGAGTGAAAAAGGAAAGGGGGCAGACCTGTGAGGGACAAGGGAAGAAGCGACGCCATTTTGGAGTTGGATCTCAGCAGCTTCAGCAGCAGCAACACAAGGGAGAATAAGGTGAGTAGTGAGCAAAAGATTCCTGTGAATCAAGAAACCAGTGCCACAAGCAGCTGCTATGTGGGCCATAGCAGGACCTTTAGTAGAAAAAATAGAAGCTTTCATTCTCTCAGACTTGCCACCTCCATTACAGAAACACCAAGTATCTACCAAAACCCCCATTTTTTTTTTGGTTTTTGGGGTAATTATCGTTTCAACAATAATGGGATAACTTTAGATCCACAATTGAAAGCTAAAGCTGCATTAGCGAGCAATGTATGTTTTGCTGTCACCTGCCAAGTTGCTTCACAGAGAGGTAGTTGTTACAGAGAAATGGTGGGACAAGAAGCTTAAAATTTGTTATCCTAAATACAGGAGAAAATGTAATGTCTTGTCTGGGAAAGGAAGAAGACTAGACTAGAGTGAAGCAGGGCTACTTCTCGGGGTCTTTTTCTTTCTTTTTTATTAGTATTAGGTAAGGGTGTAATGTGGGCCGAGCTTGGGCCAAACGGGCCGGGCTCAAGCGGTCCCGGGTCAGATGGCTCAAATGGGTTGAATCAGGTCATTGTGGGCCTAAACCCATATGGGTTCGGGCCCACGGGGCTAAATGTTCCTAGCTAAATTTTTTTAATTTTTTTATCTAAGGCAATTTCTTGTAAATCTTGTGACTTAAAACTTGTAATTCAAATTTAAACACAACAAAATAGTAAAGTATATTCAAACTTGCACTTACCATTGCATAATAAATTAATAATACTTCAAATTAATCTAACAAACTACAACATTAAGCATAATACGTCTAATAATTTTAAAATAACATAAATTATTTGAAATAAACTTAAAATCTTAAATACGAATGTCTTGAGGACGCGCTTGACAATACTTTATTGTATGCCTCCTTAAAGGGCCCGTGCCCTCCAACTTTGCACGCCGAGTGAAGACTTGACCACAGTACTTGCACGTTACCGTGTAAGTTTCTTCATTTTATTCTACCACATTATAGTATTCCCGAATAAATGGGGTAACTCTAGAATCATCGGGCATGATTTAACTTGAATTGAGAATTTGAGTTTGAGAAATGAGAGATGAGTGAAGACTTGAAGACTTCAATTTGAGTTTGAGATTGAGAGAGATTGATGATTTTGTGAGTAAAAATGAAAGAATGAGGGGGTATTTATAGTTGAGAACGGGGGAAAAGTATAATTATAAAAAGTTTGGAGTTAAAATAAAGTTTGGGGGCCAAATGGCTATTTTTTTAAAAAGCCAAACGGCTAGTTTTTGAAATTATAGCCGTTGGAAATTTTTTTTTAAAAAAATATGTAATTATATTATATTATCTAAGGCAATTTATTGTAAATTATATTATATAATCATGACTTAAATCTTGTAATTCAAGTTTAAACACAAAAAAAATATAAAGAAATATTCAAGGAAATGCCTTATAATTTTTATTAATACGACATTAAAAAAATGGCAATATCTTTCTTAGTCTTCCTTCCCCAATGGAATGAGCACAACAAGGTACTAATACCACCATTAAAAGGAAAAAAAACTAATCAAGATGTGCTAAAATACAAGTTACATATTAATCTACATATTATCTCTAACAAATTTCATAAATCCTTCAAGGTTCGGAGGAAAATCCGTTGGTGATGGCGAAAAAGAAGCTTTTTCATCACCGCTTCTGCGCGAAGCAGCATCCTCCGCAAGTTTCGTTAGCATTTCGTCATAAGCTTCGTCTATCTCTGGTTGTGATTCAGCAAGTCCAAAATTTCTTCTTTCCGAACGGATCCATTCTCTGAAGAGTACTGATTTTTCCAAGCTCTCCTCATAGACGCTCTATGATCACCGATTTGAAGTCTCGCTTGACTGAAAGCGCTCTCCGATGCCACTGTTGAAGCTTGAATACTTAAAATATCTCGAGCCATCCTTGAAAGAACCGGATAGTGTTTTTCTTTGTCCTTCCACCATTCCAAAACATTGAATGTGCCGCTGGGATTCTCTGATTCAAGTCCCTGCGACAAATAAACTTGAAGCTCATTTAGTTGTGAACTGTCACTAATATTATCACCTTTAGAACCCCAGAACCCCATCCAAGAACTAAGTGCTTTTAGTCCCACAGTTCTTTTAGATGACTGTGAACTAGACGAGGTAGGAGTTGGAACATTTGAGCATTTAATTTAATTGAGGCTTTTTCATCTGCAAGTGTAGCAAATTCCTCAGGTGAAAGTGATAAAGCCTTATAAATCTGACTATACCAATAGTGAGGACCTCCTAATTTCATGGTAGGATTTAACATGCTACAACACCATAAAGAGGGGGATAGGGAAAAAATAATTTTTAAACTTATTTTTCATTTCCTGAATAGCACATTGGTAAATTACCCCACCCTCTGAAAATTGAATAAATAAATCTGCAAGTGCTGAAATATAAACTAAACAGTTAGAAATAGTAGCATAATATTGCCCAGATAATTCATTTGTAGCACATGAAAATGTTCTAAAAAATATAGAAGAATTTTAACATTAGTCCAATCTTGATTTGTAAGGTACTCATCATCATCATCATCATCATCATCACCACCAACACGAGCATTATACATTGCGCTTATTGGGTTTCTATATTCATATGCAACAACTAAACTTTCATACAAGTAATTCCATCTAGTCGGACAAGTTTTAGGAACCTTTCTTTCTCTAAGGCCAAATTCATCACATTTTTTAAAATATTCTCTAACTTTACTTCTACGGTTTGAATAAAAAAGCCAATGAAGAGCGAATTTAACCTTTGCAATTTCAACATTTAAAATTTTCAGACCATCACCGACGATTAAATGGTAAATATGACAAATACATCTAACATGGAAAATATTACTAAATGCAGGACGTAGTGTAGTTGTAAGCAAGCCTATAGCATTAGTGTTACTAGAAGCATTATCCATTGAAACTGTCGTTATTTTATCTCTAATGCAAAAATATCTACAAATATATGTAACTGTGTTAGCAATAAACTTACATGTGTGACGTGAATTAATTATTCTATAAGTAATAATGCGCTTTTGCATTATCCATTCACCATCAATCCAATGAGTGGTAATAGTAAGATAATCACAATCATTATCACTCTTACCAATATCAGTAGTAATAGAAACACGATTACTAATATGCGTAAATAAATAGCGCAAATATTATTCATATTCATGTTTATATTTATATTTATAAATATCAGCCTTTACGATTGTGCGAGGCCATCCTTTATAAGTAGGATTAAAAATTCTTCTAATATAATGGACAAAGTGAGGGTTAGAGGAAAAACTATATGGTAAGCACATAATAGTAACCATTTTTGCCAATTCTTCACGATCCTTTTTTGGATCTTAATATAAAATGCCATCGGTAACAGTGTTAATTCCCGGTTGAACTAGATTTGACTCGGTACTAGGGTTAACCTGAGTACCTACACCTGTCCCCTCTTTCTTAGCTTTCATTTGAAGCCATCTAGCTTTATCATTAGGGTGTTTCTGTAAGTGTCTAGTCAAACTACCCGCACCACCACATTCTCCAGTAAATTTATGAGCCATCAAGAGCCCACAAGTTTTACACTTAGCCTTAGTTTGATCTCTTAGTTGAGTAAAAAAGTGCCAAACAAGAGATGTTTCGCACCGTTTAGAATGTTGTCTATTAAAAGTAAGGGTTACTACAAGAGGGCCAGGCCGGGCATCATTTGGATTATTATCAGTTTGGTTAGCAACATGACTAGTAGGTGTATCATCTAAATCCTGTTGCGTTTCATCTAAATCATCATTTTCATCAATAGTTTGATTACCATAAAGAACACTCATATATTCATCATTTAATTGTTGACCTGGTGTAATATCATGTATAAATTTACTATCGATAAATTGAAAATAAGGGTTATCACTATCAATAATAACAGGTGGAGGAGGACGGGTAACAGGTATGGGTCGGGGAGCCGGGGCCGGGGGAGTAGTAGTAGCTTGCCTACTAGATTCACCAATTTTAGATTTTCCCTTACCACCAAATATTTTTTTCAAAGAAAAGTCCATATTAATTGTAAGTAAAACAAAATAAACAAACAAAACTATAATATTAAAACTTAAGAGTTGGAACGAGTTTACCGTGACGAACAACTTCTTGAAAATTGTATAATGTTGAAGACTTGAATACTTCAATTCACCAAGTTCACAATTTTTCACAAATTGCAATAATAAAGTAAGCAATTATAGAAGAAAATTAGAGAGAGATTGATGATTTTGTGAGTAAAAATGAAAGAATGAGGGGGTATTTATAGTTGAGAATAGAGAAAAGTATAATTATAAAAAGTTTGGGGTTAAAACAAAGTTTGGGGGCCAAATGGCTCTTTTTTAAAAAGCCAAACGACTAAATTGGCAGGCCAACAGCTATTTTTTAAAGTTATAACCGTTGGCCAATTTTTAAATAATTTTTTTTTAATAAAAAATAGTCGTTGGGCCCGTTTGGCCCGGTTGAACCGGCCCAGGCCCGCCTGCCGGTCCCGGGCTAAACGGTTCAAATGGAAAGGCCCACCTCATATGGGCTCCTAGGCCCAGACCGCCACAGGCCGGCCCATTTAGCCCAAAAGCCCACATAGGTCGCGGGTCTGAGCCGGTCCAGGGCTAGGCCCAACCCACATTACAGCCTTAGTATTAGGTAGGGTTTTTGGAATATTTATGGACAAAAATTTTATAAATAAATATTTGAAGCTCCATTTGAAAATTTCAACTTAGAAAATTCAACAAATAATCACTTCAGGTAGTATTATAATTTATAACTACTCCTTTAGGAAACTAAAAATGGCTTTTGTTATGAAATACATATTATATGGATGTCCACTAATCAAATATAACTCTCACTACTCTTCTTCATTATGTAGATAATCCCCACTACTTTTCGTCATTATAGTTGTAACTCCCACACCTCCATAACCTCCCCATGATCTTCCCCCATGTTCTCATAGTTAATACCATGTTTATGACACCTCTTTGTATTACCTCAATGTCATCCTATAATAGAGTGTTTGGGTATCACATTAATACACTTGAATATATAGAAGAAATAAGATAGTTCTCTCTTCCTCTCTACATTTCTTGTCTATTTTCTTGTTTCATATTATTACTTTGAGCTTAGTTTCTTAACACGTTATCAACACGAATTGTTATATTCGTCTTATATTTTCTATAAGAGATGAAACCTTCTATGGGAGCTACAACCTTGAATCAATTTGGTTGAGTTCTGTGAAAATCTGGGCGTTCCGTTGCCATATCAATGTTGTGTTTGCTTCTGTTATACGAGGAGTATCATTTTTCAGTTGCCATGAATTCTGCAATTAACTTACGTTAATATTTAAGACTTGGTTTAACTTGTGTTACTTAACAATTTAGTTTCATTTGTGCAGATGTATACATATGGAGTACCTGCTTTAGAGTGACAAACAAGAGCATATTACAATGCCTTGACATCATCTCACATATGTACTGCTCCGACAGTTTGCAAGCCAAGATTATGGAACTGTTAGGTATTGAGAAGGTTTCTAATTAATCTTAAAAATAAAAAGAATTCAAATTTATTTTGTGGTCAAAATAAATTTTGTATAACTAAGATAGTTTTATTCCCTTTATATTTGATCATGTGGTTGTTCGTGAAAAAGATCAATGTGAACTTTCATTAAAATTCGAGCAAAAATAACTGATTATAAAGTAGTATATCATGAAAGGCTCAAGGGTGAGTCCACTCTTTATGAGTACGCCAACTCAGTAGTAATGAAAATAAATCACAGTCTGAGTAATATAAAC